>JACM01011579.1:0-16144 GCA_000787095.1 Periophthalmodon schlosseri
CACTGCACTCATATATTATTACGCCTCATCTTTGGTTTTTTTTTCCCCTTTTTTAGGACTAAATAAAAATGTAATTAATTAAAAACTAAACAAATAAATACATAGTATTTTAACAATAATGTCTCACTAAACTTACAAAGTCAGACAGAGTAGAGTCACTGAACCATGCAGCTGTCCCACTGGACCCTGCAGCTTTTCATGCAAAGTGTCAGACATTTACATGAGAGGAGCAGTGAGAGGAGCCTCTGGAGAGATGAGTTCAGAAACAGACCAGAGCCATGAGAAAACTGTGGAACTACTGAGGCATGAAGAGTCTACTCTATTTTCTGTTTCTATCTTACCTGGGTTAGACCTAGTTTGAATCTATTCTAGACCTTGTTCCTGCTCCACCCCCCTGGGTTCCTGTCCCTCCTCCCCACTCTCGGCTGCTTTCAGTGGGATCCAGTCATGGACCTTAAGCCCAAATTTCTAACCTGCATGGCTTAGATCTGGTTTGATTCTGATTTAATTCTGGTTTAATCTTGCCTTAGTCCTTGACCTGGGTCCTGGTTTGAGTCTGATCTAGTCCTTGTTTCTGCTCCACCCCCTGCGTTCCCGCTCTCAGCTGCTCCTGTTGGGGTTGGTGAGTTGCGTGGACCCCTTCTTGGCCCTGGTTGTCTGGTTGACTCCTGATCCACTTTGCGGCTGTCGCGCTCCCTCCCATGTGACGCACGTTTAGCCTGACCTGTCTCTAATTCTCTAAAGGGATTGGCCTGTCCCCGGATATCCCTTAAGAACCTATTACCTGGGCTCAAGTCATTAGATCCAAGAAACCAACTCAACTTCAGCTCTGCACCCCTATAGGCAGGTGAACCATGGGAGGTAACAGAGACCCAGTATGGAGCAGACAGGAGCAGGCAGGAGCAGGCAGGAGTAGACAGGAGCAGACAGGAGCAGACAGGAGCAGGCAGGAGAAGAGAGAAACAGACAGGAGCAGGCATTGGCAGATAGGAGCAGACAGGAGCAGACATGAGGAGATATTGGCAGACAGGAGCAGACATTGGCAGACAGGAGCAGTCGGCCAAGTCGGACAGTGAAAACATATTACTAGGTTTGCAACTAATGAGTATTTAAGTAGTTGACAGAGCTTAGTACTACTCACTAATTAAAATACATTTTTAAATAGGTAGTACAACACGTTACTGTGAAAATACTTGTAATTAAATTACAGTTACAAACAAAATACTTCTTTAGTTTCTTAGCTACCCACAGACATGACTTGTGCTGTCAGGTGCCACCTCTGAGAAGCAGCTTGTTGTAGTTTTGTGGAGCTGTTGGTCATGTCTATGAAATGAGTGATGCCGTTTGAGACTGTTTAAACTACTCATTTGGTGTTTACCTCTATTTGCATGTCTTTAATAAAACATAAAAGCAGACGATTGATTCATTTATGCAATGTTACAAATAATGCCATCTCAAAGTAATGCTTCTTTCTTCAGACAGTAACTGCTTAGTGCAGTATATTACATTTTTAACTAGTAATGACTTTTTCACTGGTAGTTGACTTGTCAAACTATTCATTCTAATGTGCAGTGACACTTTTTAAATTATCAACCAAATAAAGGTTGAAATATGGGGACTGAAGACTTTTAAACAGAGAATTTTACAAATTTTAAAAAATCAGGAATTATTAATTTTTTTTTACATTTTGATGTAATAATGTCAATGTCTTTGTTATAAAAGTTATGTTTATGTGTGTTTTAGAGTCTGTATAGTTTAGATAACGATTATGATTATTCTTTATTGTTGACAAATTGTTGCAGTCCTACACATTTTGACTTTCCATTCTCCTCATTCACTCATTTGACACATGGCACTTTTTATTCACTTTCTCATGAACACAACCTTGAATGGATGCAATTAACCAATCACAACGGCTGCAGTTTATGAAGTATCAAAAACAAAAAATCTCCTGTCTTATTAATCTGTTAACCCTGTTTAGATCTGTACAAACATGTTCTGAAATGTGATTCCATGTAAACAAGCACAATAGGTCAAATCCTCCAGCTAAGGTAGTCCTGACCAAGACTAGCTCAAGATCTGGAGATGGGTCCCACTGCTCCTGACAGATTTAACCCAGAGACACTGAAGGATGGGTCAAATGCAGGACACATTTCCCTACGGGTCAGTAAAGTGCACCTTACCTTGAGCAGTAAAGGGCATAATCAACAACTTTCTACCACCTTTCATAACCAATAGGAGTGGGCAATGTGTCTCACTTATTGGGCCGGGTTTGATCTGATTACCATCCCCATTACCATCAAAAACATGCCTGAGGAGGTTTTAGATGTCATCCATGCATGTTTGAGTATTTTAGCAATTTCTCCCGGACCATATTCGAACCCTCCTTACTGATAGCTGTAAGATTCTGTCCAATGCTCCGCCCATAAGCCTACGTCACCCATGCTCCCACTCTGCAAGATTCCATAAATATACAAAAATATGATACAAAACTGTATAAAACAACTTGACAAATCTTTCATTAGCAGCATGCAGTCTGATTGTGTTGTGATAGTGCTCTAAAGGGGGAGTGACTTAGTGCAGAGAGAAAAGGGAGGGAGGTCTCAGAGCGTCAGAAATGAAAGTGAAACTAAAACATGTTAATACGGTGAATTTAGCATTTTCAAAACAATAACATGGTGAGCTAAATATGTTATGTGTTAGCAGTAAATACCACATAGAAGTAGAATAACCACTTTAATGTCACACTGTGGATCATTCTAGGCAAAAGAATAGCAAAAGTTACATAGTGCAATGCTTACTTGCTCAGTGCACTTCTGGTTAGATGCTAGACTGCATTTTGTTGCATTGCACTTGTAGAATGACAATAAAGGTAAATCTAATCTAATCTTAAAGCAAAGTAGGTGGGGTTTGAACTCATTACCATCCCGTAGGTGGGCAGACTCTTGACTACTACACCACCTCTGCCTAACATTTCCACTTAACAACTAGTCAAGTGTTATGAAGACAAATACATAAGTGACCAATTAACGCTCTCTCTTTCTCTCTGTTTCTTTCCTCTCTCCTCCCTCGCTCCTCTCCCTTTTCCTCTCATCTCACTCTGTGTCTCCTCCCTCTCATCTCTCTCTGTCCACGTCTTCACCTGCCCGTGTCTTCTGGCCTCATAACCTGATTTTCTCTGGGCCAATAGGGTGACTTCCTGCCTCCGGGCCTTGCTCCTGTTTCCAATTCTATCTCTGAGCCTTATCCCCTCTTCCCTGATCTCTTCATCCCCTCCAATCCTGATCTGAGAGAGAAGGAGGGAGAGAGAGATAGATAGAGAGAGAGAGGAGAGAGAGAGAGAGGGGAGAGAGGGAGAGAAGGAGGGAGAGAGAGAGAGAGGGAGAGTTAGGAGCGAGGAGCCATTGTACCAAGCATTCGCCAAGGGACACAGGTGTACAGGTGAGTTACATTCACTTTCATTCAGTTTGCTTTTCAAACCAAACTTTTGCAAACTTTTAGCATGGATCTATCATTACATTCTATCTTATCTTGCACTGTTTGCATTGTACTTCTGGTTAGAGCTAGAACTGGATTTTTACACAGATAATAAGCTTGATTCATATCTAAAAATGTTGTACGGAATTGTCCTACCATCTTTTTTGAATGTTTTGTACTCTATCCAAACCAGTTTTCTTGAAAGGACCTACATATCTCGAACTAGTTGCCATGTTTAGCGCATTTAAATGGTTGTATTGACTGTGAATGGTAACTGCCAGCATTGGGAAGTAACTGAATACATGGACCGAAGACACATTCTGAATACTCATTTTGGGTATTCTGGTACAGCAATTTTTCCTTCTCTAATTAGACATAAATGAGTGCAACAAAAATCAAGCTATTCGCTTTCCACTATAATATAATGCAACTCGGTGTAAAAGTATTCTAAGTATTCAGAATACAGTACTCTGATTGGCCCATGTAATGGAATACTTTGCAAAATACATTTTAAGTTATTCAGTATTCTGTAACCAAATACATTTTCAAAGTATTTTTCCCATCACTGGTAGCTGCAGCTTTTGCACAACTCAGTTATGTCAAGTTTGAGACAAGTTCTGCATAGTATTTGTATCATTTTGCAGATGATTCTTGTTTTATTTTAATCTGAGAGTTAAAATCTTGTATTGTATTGTGTTTCAAACATTTAAGTATTCATTCCATATTTGTGCATTGTTTTATATCTTTTGGGTGGATCTTGCCGTTTGCTCCTTGACTTGTGCACTGTCCTGTCCCAGTGATGATTCCTTAAACCCTCTCAAGGTGATCTTTGGATTGTAGTGGGGCCAAAGAGGATTGAGGCGCGAGCTTTTATCCCACACACGAGCCACTTACACCGGGCACACACTCGCCCTCTGGCCTCTGCTTTCATAGAGGCCCTGATCAGATTCAAAATCTGTTTATAATCTAAGTCAAAAGATTGGCACGGTGGAAATAAATAGTTTGAAAATGGTCTGTGGGTCTAAAAATGTTCGTTCAAATTTGTTATCTAAATATAAATAAGTTGGCAAGAAGAGATTGCAAGAAACGAAACAAAAAATCTGTGTAAAAGCTGCTACCCCTGTGGTTTAGACTTCTACAAACTGTTCTGAAATGTCCCTGTGTTTCAGATGCCCTCCCAGTGTCCCCATAGGATCTTATTCTGTGTAAAAGCTGCTAACGCTGTAGTTTAGACCTCTACAAACATGTTCTGAAATCCATGGGATTCTTTTATCAATTTAGCAGTTCAAATTTCAGTCTTCTGTCAAATGTTAATGCCCCTGGACATGTTTAAAATGCTTCACAAATCTTAATGTAACCGCAGTGCTTGTCAGAATTGCAATTAGATTTTTTAACCAAAAACCTTCAGCCCTCATTTATAATTAAAACTATAATTAGCGTCTTAGGTTTAAATTGGATGGATGGAAGTACATTGCATTGTCGTGTAGTAGTAAAGGATTAGCTTGTTAGCTGATAAGTTTGAGTGAGCTGATTGGCAGTCTACAAGTGGCTGTGTTTATGTGTCTTTCGGAGAAGCATTTACACTTTTAAATTGCTAAATTACTATCACTGATTTTAAATTACTAAAATGAAAATGCACTACAAACTAACACAAAATAATTACATAAAAACTATAACATAATACAATTACTTAGAGTTAACTTGTTCTCATAGACTTTGCATTTTTAAGAAAAGTATTTATTTATTTAAATAGCTTTGCATTGTCTTTTCTGATGAACTTTTGCTTGCTGGCAGACTGCACAAACCAGGGATCTTGCAGCCTCTTACATATTCATAACATGCAAACTAAGCTACAGTTTTAAACATTTCATGTTTTGGTTTGCTATAGATTGCATCATTTTACAGAAGTTCTATCAGATTTTCATATTCTGGTGTAAGTGTGCCACTGTGTTCTACGTGAGCGACAGACGTCCTGCTGCTTGTACAAGGTCTTTGCTTTAACCTGAACACAAAAGTGAATAATCCTGTGAGAGCCGGAGGTCCCGGGCTAAGCTAACGTCATCTCATTAAACTGCGCTAAGTCAACTGTCACTAGCATACGGCTTTCACTTTTCTACAATGTCAGGTTAGCATATAGCATTAGAGCTTACGTGTTTACATTATTAGACTAGAAAAACTGTTACGAAAGTCATCTGAAAGGAGTAGAAATTCATGCTTGCTAGCCAAAGAAGATGCTAATGATGCTACGATTCTATGTAACAAGATCAGTGCATCGGCAGGTATTAGGATTAGCGCTAACAAGCTCATGTTAGTCATGTTTGCTCTGCTTTCAAGGTCAAATAACTTCAACATTTATCAACATGCAAAAACTACTAGAAATAACCCTCTCCTCTGCATTATCTGCTCTTCTTACCCTCTCCTCTGCATCCTCTGCTCCTCTGGCCCTTTCCTCTGCATCCTCTGCTCCTCTGCATCCTCTGTTCCTCTGTCCCTCTCCTCTGCATCCTCTGCTCCTCTGTCCCCTCTCTTCTCTCCATCTGACCCCCTCCTCTGAATCCTTTGCTCCATTTGACCCCCTCATCTGCATCCTCTGCTCCATCTGACCCTCTCTTCAATCTGACCCTCTCCTTTGCATCTTCTGAACCTCTCCTCTGCTCCATCAGACCCTCTCAAATAAAAAAACTGTAAAATCACAAATGCAGAGGCCTACTCACATTTTATTGGTTAAGTGAAATTTACTCAAGTTTTTAAAAAATCTAATATGGCGGTCCTTGTTATAGCAAAGGATGCCCTTAAGGATCAGAAAGTCAAACGTGCCTTAACTGTCTGTGATGTTACTCATTTGATAATCGAATAGTACAACAACGCAATTCTATTTTTTATTTAGTATGTTTAAGTCATAGTTCACTAAAGTCTTGTATTTTTGAATCAATCAACCAGAAATTCACTAGAACTCTGTTTAATTAGAAAGATAGATAGATAGATAGATAGATAGATAGATAGATTGGTGCTGCTAAATAATAATTATATATCTATATTTACAAACTTAATTTTGAATGTACTAAATATTAGAAAGTTATGGAGATAATTGTTTAAAATACAACTCAATTTGGTACAGACACTTTGTGATGGGGTTGATCTTGGCTTTGGTTATAGACAGCACATTCAAACACTGTTATTGATAAAAGCATGCTTACAGTGTAGATGGCTTGACTTCAAAATGGCTGACTTCATGTGAAAGTCAAGAAAGTACCCAAGGCTCTCATCTGTGCACCTGCATGTGTGTGTTTTTATCATTTTACCACACGTGCAAAAATATGACACTTGTAAAAAGGGTGTAGACTGACCAGGCGTTCAGTCTTTCAGAATTCCATTGTTTGTCCACATGGCCATGTGTATTGTGGACATATTGATACTTATAGTGTAGCGGGTTAAGACATTTTACATAGTGAACTGATCAATCAAAATTAGTATTCAAGAAATGTTCTTTTTTAACGTGTACTATGATTTATTTTATTAGCCTTGCATTATTAAAAAGGGGGTATTTAACTTCTATGGGGTATTACCTGCTAGCATATAACATATTTAGATCACCATGTTACCTTTTGTTGTTTTGAAAATGCTATATTGGCTAAAAAACAACTTATTTACATGTTTTGTAAGTTTCACTTTTGATGCTCTGTGTCCCACCTCCCTTTACTTTCCGCACTAAGTCACTCCCCCTACAGAGCACTATCACAACACAATCGTGATAGATAACTACTGCACATTGCATTAGGTTTGTGAAGTTGTTATGTACCGTTTTGTATCATGCTTTTGTATAGAGAATTGTCATGTGGGAGCATGGATAACGTAGGCTTGTGGGCGGAGCATTAAACAGAATCAGGTTTGAGTGGGGCCAAGGAGAGATCGCTAAAATACTCAAACATACATGGATGGCATCTAAAACCTCTTCAAGCATGTTTTTGATGAGAGAACAATGGTATATGGCATGGTAGAAAGCTATAAATAAATAAATAAGTAAATAAATAAATAAATAAATTGATTTTGCATAATACCCCTTCTTTAAATGACATTAACCTGCACACCTTAAGCCAGCAGAGGGGGCAGAATCAGGGGAAGGTGCAATAGTCCAGGCACTTTAATCGGATGACACTAAACCTCCTCCCTCCTCCTCCTCCAGCTCAGATCCCAGACCAGAATCCAGATTGAGATTTAGACCAGTCCTAGACCCACTGACCCAAGGGTGCTCAAGACCCCTCCCACTTCCCTCATAAACCCTGCCCCCTCTGCATGTTTGACCAATCCCGGCCTAAGACACTGCAGCTTAATCTGATTTATCACCCAATTTAAATGGCTTTGGATGACTTTCCCCACACATGCCAGACAGGAATTACATTAGAGTAAAAAACTGAACAATACGTGAACTTGGTTTAGTTGTTGCAGTGTTGTCTCATTTCTATTTATTTTTGGAAAGCCCAAAATCACAATAGCAGTTACCTCTTAGGGCAAGGCTCTTGACATATTATGTTTGAATGATTGGTGGTGGTAAAAGATGGTGGATGGCACAGATTGGCAGCCGCACTTCTGTCACTTCCCCAGGCCAGTTATGGCTACAGAAGTTTCCGACCTTCACTCATTGGAGTGAGTGAATATGTTATTTTCTCATTTAAGATTTTTGTTATTCTGATGTATTTTAATCTGCTAGCAACTGTTTCTTCTAGTTTTTGATTTAGCAGAACATGGAAAAGTAGAGTTATGGGTAATCTAAACGTATCACGTCCAGATTTAGGAGACGTGACTATTGTATTGGCTTTTGTTAGCTGTTACTCATTTGTCATTGGTTTTCAAGTGGCGTTTGAATTTTCTGTCAAATCAGATTTTGCTTTGGAGTTGTAAAGTGATGATGTCATAATTCAGGATCCAATGACATTCCACTGTTATTCTCTAAAATAACCTTTAGGCAGATTTGATCTCAGCACATGCCGTTCTTGAAGATACCATATGAAGATTAAATTCTGGACAGATGTTTTTTAGAGGGAGTGTGTTTCACCACTCATCCAAGTATCTTCTTCAGTTCTGATGCAGCTCTCTCTGTCTGACTACACAATCACAATCAAATCAAAACTGCAATTTCAGTTGATGCAACTATCAAATCACAAAGGATGCAGCTATTTAGACAATAAAATAACCTCTACAAACATGTTCTGAAATGTCCCTCCCTGTGTCTCCATGGAGTCTTATTTTGTGTAAAATGTCAGATGTTCATGTTGTTTACAATGTCCACTTTGAACAGAATCCTGTTTTTTAAACATATATGGTAAATCAAATTGCAGTTACATTATTTTCCAAAATCATGCAGCCCTAAACTGAACTTAAACTAACACACCCTAGTAGTTCACAGTAAGGACTATGCTTAAGTCCATTGGACTAAGGTGTGAAGTGTGAGTTGAGTCTCATTTTGTATATAACTGTACATGGCATTAACGAGTCATCTAGCACCTATTAGCATATCCTGATTAGCTCTATTCATACTTTGCAGCAAATATTGTCAACATTCCCTGGGAGTGTGAAGTTAACTGTAGGCTCTACTTTGTCTGAAGCTCTGTTAGTCAAGTTAGACTTTAGTCTGAGCTTTATTTGAACACAATCTGACCAGAAAGAGTTGACTTAGTTGGTACTACAACAGGTGAGCGGATTTGTGCTGTTAAACAAGTCTCTCACACATAAAGTTACAGTCACAAGGTAGCTAGCATTTGCCAACAGTTTTTCACTCACACATAAGTTACAGTCACAAGGTAGCTAGCATTTGCCAACAGTTTTTCAGTTAGTCACTTTCACCTTTCTGTTGAAAATCAAACTCCTAAACAGGACCATGAACGCTCGGATTGATCACAGGCCTCTGAAAATGTGCTGTTTAAATCTATTTTTTATTTTTTCTTGAGTTTACAGACCATCTTGACAGTGTTTGCTAATATATGCACTGTGTCACCATGATAACTGCTGAACATTCTACCATAGACACACATGTAGAACACCTACAATGTGATGTTACTGCAAAGTATCAATTATTTTTTGGTTTGGTTTGGGTCTAAGCATAGAAATTCATTTTTTTTGTTTGTTGTTGATAAAATGTGCAATATAAAGTGGTTTAGACTTACCCTGCTTCCCCCCCACCCGTTACAGAGTAGTTCCTGGTTCAGTAACAGCCCACAGTCGCCATGGCAGCGGAGAAAGCCGAGATCGACAAACTGAAAAAGGAGTGCGATGGTCTCCGCAAACAGATCGAGGTAAAAAGAAATGCATAAGCCTGGAAAAAAAACAGCAAAACATTCTATTTTATCAATAGGCTGCATTCATGTTACAGAATTTCAGATGGAGGGCAGGGCCTATATAATTCTATGGGAGATTCGCTGTTTTTGAAAGAAAATTCCAAACTTCTGCTCCACAAATTCTCATCTCTCTCATCTCTCACCTTCTCATTATTTGTTTGGGATTGGCTCCACAAACTTGTCACATTAATCACTAATGTTATGGCTTAAAGCCCTTTCGCCTGACAGGTGTTTGGGGTTGAATAATGGCACCACTTTCTGAAGTTTGTTTGTTTATTTAGATTTAGATTTAGTTTCATGTGGTTTTATGGTGGTAATTACAGAGATATGAACCATAAACAAGGTCAACAAATCTGCAATCTGACAGTTAAACAGCAAATTCCACCACAGAATTCTGAGCTGTCCTCCGGCCCAGTTTAAACTATAAGGAACTTGTTGTGTTGTGATGTTGTGTGAACACAACATTTGACGATTGTGACGGTAAAGCTAACAGCAATTAGCATACTAACGCGCAATTCCTGATTATCAGAGAATAAAGTGCTTTCTAATTAGATGCAGACAGTACACAGCAAACTTATTTTGACCTCAAGAGCTGCTGATTATCTTGCTCAGATTAACTACAAAAGCATATCTGTTAGCATTATGAGGCTAAAGGATATTATGCATTTTAGCATGTTTCACCCCCCTCTGTGTATTTTCAGACGGCACGTAAAGGTGTAAACGATGGAGACATGGCCGGAGCAGCTTCAGGTGTCGATTCTGTGGGGCGAGTTCAGCTGAAAAACAGGAAAACCCTCAAAGGTCACCTCGCCAAAATCTACGCCATGCATTGGGGATCCGACTCCAGGTACATCCCTTTAATATCACACCTTAAATACTACCCCTTTAATATCAGATCTGTAACACTACACCTTTAAGACCTAAACATAACCATTACCTAGCCAAAATCTAAGCCATGCACTGGAGATTTGACTCCAGGTAGAGCCCCTTTAATATCACACCTTTAGTACTACCTCTTTAATATAACATCTTTAATATCACACCTGAAACACCTTTAAGACCTAAACATAACCATAACCTCGCCAAAATGTACACTATGCATTGGGGTTCTGACTCCAGGTACAACCTCTTTAATATCACACCTATGACACCTCACCTTTAATACATAACCTCGCCAAAATCTATGCCATGCACTGGGGATCCGACTCCAGGTATAGACACCTCACCTTTAAGACCACCCCTTTAACACTACACTTTTAACACAATTCCATTCAGGTTCCACCAACAACAGCCAAAGCTCATACCCTTGTGTTTGGGATGACTCCATATACTGTTTATATTTGACCCATTAGCCCAGTACTGGGTCTAGTTTAAACTGCACATAACACACTGTGGTCTCTCCTCAGACAAATGGTCAGTGCATCACAGGATGGAAAGCTGCTCATCTGGGACACCCACACAGGAAACAAGGTGAGATGTGGGACAGTATACCCTTTGTAGAATACCAAAACTGTTGTTGTGTCCTCAGGCAAGACACTTCACACACATTAGCTACACTCACATCACATTCATACCAGCCTAGTATGAATGTGGTGTGTGTGTGAGTGTTGGGGCAGATTGGCAATCTCACTTATGTCAGTCTGCCCCAGGGCAGCTGTGGCTACAATAGAGGCTTATCACCGCCAAGAGTGGAGTGAATGAAGAATGCGCAGGGTTGTAAAGCAATACAAGCTATATAAGACTAGTGCAGTATTTTTAATCAAATAAATGCACAAGGAAAATCTATACATTTGAACTGTTATCAGTGCTATCATCATTTTTCAAAGCATGATTTTAGCTGCACTGAAGAGCAAAGCATCATGGTCTATGTAGTTGTCTGTTGACTACAGCTACAACAAAAAGCTTGGTGAGGTTTACAGTCAAATCCAAGCATGTTACAGTGACACTCATGTCTCCCTCCTGTCCAGCTGGTGGCAGTACCCCTGAAGTCGGCCTGGGTGATGAGTGTAGCGTTCGCGCCGTCCGGTAACCTGGTGGCGAGTGGCGGTTTGGACAATATGTGCACAGTTTATAACGTCAAAGCAGCGAGCCCCAAGACGCTGAGGGAGCTCGATGCACACACAGGTGAAGGACACCAACATGGACACTCTCTCTACTCCCTGTCTATCTCTCCTCTTTCTTTCCCTCTCTACCCTCTTTCCTCTCTCCTTTTCCCCCTCCTTCTACCCTTTTCCCCCTCCTTCTCCCCCTTTCCGCTCTTCTTTTCCCAGTTCCTCTCACCATTCTGTCTCCTCCTCTTTTTTGTCCTCCTATTTCTCCACTTATTTCTCCCTTCTCTCTTACCCTGTCTTGTCCATCTTTCCTTCCTCTCCTCTCTATCTGTCTCTCTCTCTCCTCCCTCTCACTTCTCTCTTCTCTCGTCCCTCTCTCCTCTTCCTTACCTTCTCTTGTCCATCCATCCTTCCTCTCCTCTATCTCTCTTTGTCTCTCTCCTCTCTCTCTCTTCTCTCGTCCCTCTCTCCTCTTCCTTACCCTCTCTAGTCCATCTATCCTTCCTCTCCTCTCTGTCTGTGTCTCTTTCTCCTCCCTCTCTCTTCTCTCTCCTCTTGTCCCTCTCCTTTTCCTCTTCCTTACCCTCTCTTGTCCATCCATCCTTCCTCCCTCTCCTCTGTCTCTCTCTCTGTCTCTCTCCTCCCTCACTCTTCTCTCTCCTCTCATCTCTCTCTCCTCTTCCTTACCCTCTGTTGTCCATCCATCCTTCCTCTCCTCTCTCTCTGTCTCTCTCTCTCTCTCCTCTCCTCTCGTCCCACTCTCCTTTTCCTCTTCCTTACCCTCTCATGTTCATCCATCGTGCTCTCCTCCGTCTGTAATGCTGTGATGTTTCCTCTCAGGTTATCTGTCCTGCTGCAGATTCCTCAGTGACAGTGAGATCATCACAGCGTCTGGAGACACCACCTGGTCAGAACACGCTATTGCACCTGTATCTTACTGCCTGTCAAACTTTTCACACCAAGAAAAAAAAAAAAAAAATTGGTTTTCTGAGTACCACCAGATCTAAACCAGGTCTATAACAGGACTATTCCAGGTCTAATCTAGGGCTAAACCAAGTCTAAAATTCTGCCCTGTACCACCAGTACACATACCACAGTTTGAGAAACACTGTTTTATTTCATATCTCTATGTTGTTTTATGTTTAAGCAACTCTCTCTCTCTCTCTCTCTCTGCCCCTCTCCTCCTCTCTTACTCCTCTCCCCTCTTTCTACCCCCTTTCTCTTTCTCTCAACCTTCCTCTCCCTCTTGCCCTCTTGCCCCCTCTCCCTCTGTTTCTCCTCCTTGACTTCTCTCTCCCTTCATCCACTCTCCCCCATCTTCCCCTCTCCTCCTGTGCCTCTCTCTATCCCATATCCATACCGTTCTCTCTTCTTCTTCTCTCTCTCCTCCTCCCCTATCCCCCCTCCTACCTCACCTCTCTCTTATCCTCTGTCTCCTCCCTCTTCTGTTCACTCTCTCTCCCCCCTCCCCTCTCTCGTCTCTCCTCCCTCTTCTGTTCACTCTCACTCCCCCCTCCCCTCTCTCGTCCCCCCTTACCTCCCCCTCCCCTTTCTCTACCCTTCCCCTCTCTCCCTCTCTCCCATCTCATCTTCCCTCACCTCTCTCGCATCCTCTCTCCACCCTCTCACCCCTTCTCCTCCTCTACTTTTGTCTTTCCCTCCCCTCTCTCCTCCTTGCATCCTCCCCTCCTCCCTCTCTATCTGTCTCTCTTCCCTCTGGTCCCTCTCTCCTCGCAGCTGCCTGTGGGATTTGGAGACCGGTAAGCAGAAGGTGATCTTCACAAACCATATCGGGGACTGCATGTCTCTGGCCCTTTCTCCGGACCAGAACTGTTTCATCTCTGGAGCCTGCGACTCCTTGGCCAAACTGTGGGACATCAGGGAGGGCACGTGCAAGCAGACGTTCAGCGGACACACCAGCGACATCAACGCCATCTCTGTAAGAACGATGAACAAAACTCAACTCAAACTTAAACGTCCTATATTACCAAAATCAACTCTTGTGAGCTTTAAGCCACGTTATAATGTTGTTACCTCATCAAAAACACCTGGAGTTGTGTTTTGTTTCATTCCCATGTTTGAGTAATGCTTTATTATTAGTCTGTCTACATCTCCAAAGCTCAAAATGCTCTGTTCCACCTTGTGATGTCATGAAGCAGTTTCAAGTTAACAGCTACCTTTTACCTTTAGTTCAGTATAGATTGGCTATTCCAGGGCTGAAATTATCCAAATGATTCTAGAGAAGGTGTATGGAGTTTAGCACTTCCTGTATTACCACATGACATCACAAGGTAGAACAGAGTGTTTTCTGTTTGAGAGAAGAACTACACCTAAATATGCAGGGTTTGTGTGTTAAATATGTGTGAATGAAACTAAACAAACTCCAGGTACGTTTGTGATGAGGAAACTACATTATTGAAACTAACAAACTCCAGGTACGTTTGTGATGAGGAAACTACATTATTACATAGATCAGAAAATAGCGTAATAGGGGCCCTTTAAAGATTAAAAATACACAAAAACATGGGGATTACACCTATATGACCATGGACACTGCTGGACATCAGGGAGGCGACAGCAATGTCATTACTGTAAGAAAAACATACAAAAAACACACATAAAAACTGAAAGGGCACACATCATGCAAAATAGCTCACCTGTCCTGCCAGAGCCAAACGCTCTGACAGAACTGTACAAAGATGTAAATTAGGAGTAAATTAGCATTTGTGAATGGACTGTAACAATCAGTGGTGGAAGAAGTACTCAATTAAAAAGTAAAAGTAAAAAGTATCACATGAAAAAATCTACTTAGTAAAAGTATTAAAGTACCTGTTTAAAAATTTACTTGAAGAGTAAAAAGTATTTCGTACATATTTAAGGTCTTCAAATATAATGATTCTGATACAGATTTGTGCTGAATTTTGATTAACAGAAACAACTGAGTTGAATGTTTTTTTTCTAGCTGGTTTTATGTGTATATTTTTATATATATATATTATTAAGTTGATAAAAATAAACCCTTAGTATTTTCAACAGGTCTCAAACAGTAATAAAAAATACTTTTACTTTTCAGTTTTGTTAAAAAATGTAGTGAAGTGGAAAGTAAAAAGTATCCACTTTAAAATGTTCTTAAGTAAAGTACAGATACCTAGCTTCAAGTCGCTCAAAGCACTTTACATCAAAGACCACTCACCCATTCACACACACATTCATGTACCAGTGTACACAGACACTGGGGGTGACGTAGGTCTTGCCCAAGGACACAGTGACAGCATTCATTTGTAGGAGCTAGAATCGCATTGCCAACCTGTGAGTTAGCAGATCTGACTGCTCAACCAGCTGAGCTAAGTTATAACATTGTTCCCTCATCAAAAACAAGCTGCTTTTATCAGTCCTGTTTATGAGTGTGTCTTACTCTGAGCTTCAGAAATCACATTGTTACATCATATCCAACTCATGCCGGATGAGCCCTTGTGGCAGAGTAGTTAGCTCTCTGCCTCACTGCAACCAGGTCTTAAGTTTGATTCCTGGATAAACAATAAACAAAATTGAGAAACAAAACAAAGCATTCTGTAGAGAGCCCTGACCTGATCTTTTCCCTTTGTGCTCCTCAGTTCTTCCCGAGTGGAAACGTGGTCATCACCGGCTCTGACGACACCACCTGTAAGATGTACGACCTGCGCTCGGACCAGGAGGTTCTGGGATACCAGGACTCTGGACTCAACGCTGGGGTCACCTCTGTGGCTCTGTCCAGCTCTGGGAGGCTCATCTTTGCCGGATACGACGACTTCAACTGCCACATCTGGGATGCACTCAAGGGGGAGAGAGTCGGTCAGTGAATAATGGGGTCTGGTCCAGTGAATATATGACACAGAGGAGGGAGAATGATACAGAAGAGGGACAGTGAATATATGGTACAGATACGACAACTTGAACTGCCACATCTGGGCAGCTCAAGGAAGAGAGATTCTTCTTCTTCCTCTTCTTCTTCTTCTTCTTCTACTAATTATTATTATTATTATTATTATTATTATTATTATTATTATTATTATTATTATTATTATTATTATTATTATTATTATTATTATTATTATTATTATTATTATTATTATTATTATTATTATTATTATTATTATTATTATTATTATTATTATTATTATTATTATTATTATTATTATTATTATTATTATTATTATTATTATTATTATTATTATTATTATTATTATTTTATGTCTTTGTAAAGCAAAGCATTAATCAAAACAAGAAAAAAGGAAAAAAAAACAA
>KN487142.1:555-28022 GCA_000787095.1 Periophthalmodon schlosseri
TTTAGTATCGATTAGTATCTGATTTTTGATACTTTTGACAACCTTACTCCAGTGACTACTGCCTGAGCCCCTCCTGTCTGAGTGTGAACAATAGTCTGAGGTACATGTCTGCAGCCATTGTATTTAAATGTACAGACATAAGAAAGAGAGGGAGGAAGAGAGAGAGAGAGAGAGAGAGGAGAGGGGGACAGGCTCATGGAGAAATGAAGGAGAGAGAAGAGAGATGGGAGTGACAGAAGACAAGGGAGCAGATATGGAGAGAGAAGGAGATAGAGGAGAGGGAGGGGAGAGAGAAGTTAGGGAGAAAGAGGAGAGCGACAAAAGAACAGAGAGGAGCAGACAGGGAGAGAGGTGAGGGAGGGGAGGAGGGGTGAGAAAGGAGAGAAAGCAGCAGACACAAGCACTCCCATTCAGCTCGAACAAGAGAGAGACAGACAGAGAAACAGAGAGGGAGAGAAAGAAAGAGGAGCAGGCAATATGAAGAAGAAGGAGGGAGGCAGGGAGGAAGAGAAAGAAGGAGTGGGGGGGGGCTGCTGTTTTAACACATTAAAATGCAATCTGCTGACATATGCAGCCAATACATCCAGACAGAGGAGAGAACAAGAGAAGGAGAGCAAGTGAGAGCGAGAGCGAGAGAGGAGAGAAGGAGAGGAGAGAGAAAGATGGAGGAGGGAGAGAGCAAATGGGGGGAGAAAAGAGAGCAAGGGAGATGGAGAGAGGGGAGAAGAGAGCAGGTGAAGAGAGAAAGAGAAGGAAGAAAAAGAGACAAAGGGAGAGAGAAAGAGAGGCGTTGGAAGAAGGAAAGAAAGAGCCGGAGGGGGGGTATTGAGAGTCTGTACATTAAGGTGCACAATGACGCCCACACTCTGCTCTGAGACAAAACAAACTAATACAGCATAAATACATCTTCGTCTCCAGAGGCTTGAATATTACAGTTAAGGAGCCATTTTGAGGACCCGCTGACATGGTTATATGCTATTACAGTAGGGCGACGGTGGTGCAGTAGGTCAAGCATTCCAAGCATTCACCCAGTAACCATATGACCAGTGGTTCAATCTATACCCTCATAGTCTTTAAAGAAGGGGTACTTTACTTCTAGGGGGTATTAACTGCACATAACATATTTAGATCACCATGTTACATTTTATTGTTTAGATGCTATTGTAAATGCTATATTCGCTAAAAACAACGTCTTAACATGTTTTAGAAGTTTCACTTTGCTTCTGACGCTCTCCACACTAAGTCACTCCCCCTTCAGAGCGCTATCACAACACAATCAACGTGCATCCCGCTATCACGCTTTTGTATATTTGTGGAGAATTGTCGTGTGGGAGCATGGATGACGTAGGCTTGTGGGCTCAGTATTGCATAGAATCTTACAGCTGACTTGTAAGGACCCCCAGGAGACATCGCTAAAACACTGAAACATGCATGGATGACATCTGAAACCTCTTCAGGCATGTTTTTGATGAAGGAATTTTATAATATGGTAGAAAGCTCCAAAAAATATGTATTTTGCATAATACCCCCCTTTAACAATGACACATTAGGGCAAAAGCTACAACTTCTGACAGTAAAAACATGAGCCTCTGAGGTGGTCCCTGCTCCTTCTGTTTAGTTTAAAACCTCCCTCCTTCTGGTCCATAGTGTTTGATCCAAACAAAGACACTTTTCCATTCCTCTTTCCTTCTCCCTCCCTTTATTTCTCTCCTCTTTCTCATCAGTCCTTCTCCTTGTCACAGAAACATTGGTTAAAATGTGCATATAGTTTAGCCTAATCACACAAGAAACACCAAATTAGTGCATTCACCATTACAATCAGCATATCAGTCTTCTGGTCTAGTCCTTGGTCTAGTCCTTGGTCTAGTCCTTGGTCTAGTCCTTGGTCTAGTCCTTGGTCTAGTCCTTGGTCTAGTCCTTGGTCTAGTCATGGTTCAGAAAGACATGGATTAGAATGACCAGTTAAAGTCCTAGATTAGTCCTGGTCCGGTCCTGGTCCGGTCCAGGTCCGGTCCCAGTTCAGAAAACATGAATTAGAATGATCAGTTAAAGTCCTAGTTTCTGGTCTAGTCCTGCGTCATATATTTCATGTCTTCTGTGTGTATTTAAAATGTAGTAGTAAAGTAGTAAACATAAAGAAGAAAAACAGAATGAGAAGGTGTGTCCAAACTTTTGACAGGTAAGGGCACATGGTAATATAAAAAAGTACTAGGATTTAATGTTGAAAATGACATTCTACTGTGTTTTTTATTATCATTGTGATATCGGAATCAGTATCGAGTCTATTCCTTAGTAATGAAATTGAGATTGAAATATCGAGTCTATTCCTTATAATGAAATTGAGATTGAAATTTTAGTATCGTGAAAACACCAAGCAGCTGTGAGGTCTCAAGTGAAAACCACCTGTTTCAGACTCAGGTTTAGACAAAGACTGTGCTCCACTTTAAGGTTTAAAGTCTCTGAGTGGACTGAGAGCAGAGTAAATATTAACATTAAGGAGATGGACGCTAATGGAGACTGAGCAGTTTTGAAAATGGGAACAAGGACTGTGTTTTCAGACAGCAGAATGTATCCCAACTTAAAAGATCCTATATTATGCAAAATTGACTCTTGTGAGCTTTAAGGCGTGTTAGAACATGGTTACCTCCTCAAAAACATACCCGGAGTTGTGTTCACACATGTGTGAGTAATGCTGGATTATTAGTCTGTCTACATCTCCAAAACTCAAAATGCTCTGTTCCAACTTGTGATGTCATGAAGCCGTAGTTTAAGTTAACTGTTACCCTTTACCTTTTGTTCAGTAGAGATGGGGAAAAGATGGGGAAATCCAGGGCTGAAATTATCAAAATGATTCCAAAGAAAGTGTATCGAGTTTAAAAACACAGTGGAGCACTTCCTGTATTACAACATGACATCACAAGGTGGAACACAGTGTTTTCTGTTTGAGAGAAGAACTCAGCCCAGATATGCAGGGTTTGTGTGTTAAACATGCACGAATGAAACGTAACACGACTGCAGGTCTGTTTGGGATGAGGAAACAACATTATATATATTATTATAGATCATAAAATAGCATAATATGGGCTCTTTAAAGCAACACTGCGTAACTTTTTTGGAAGTTGTCCGTCACTTTGATGATTCCATGGAAGTAGTTAAAATCATACGTCAAACATCAACAAAGTGATGTACCTCATTTTTACTGTATAAAAAACAGATCTAGTTCCTTTTAAACCGTTTGCAGTGGTCCAAACTTATTCCTAACTCACCTTATGCATTCTGACCATCCTCATTACTCACCACAATGAGTTTATAAGCACTTTTCACAAATAGGAGTGGAGTTTTGCCGTGATGGTAATGCTAACAACTAGCATGCCAACAGCACACTTAGTAATTCTCAGACAATAAAACACGCAGTACACAACAGACTTGTTTTGACCGCAAGAGCTGCTTGTACAATATATCTACTGGGGCAAGACACACAAGTGCAGACCCTTTAATGCTATACTGTGGAATATTATAGCCAAAGGAACAACATTTCCATGGAAACAAGCAGGAGGGAGTTTGTGAAGATGCAAGATTTAGCCAAAACATAAACATTACTAGTAAATAAATGAATTCTATATTTTCCAATAGCCTATATTTTTGTATGCATGGTAAATGTTTGTCATTTGTAATATGCATAAATAATTTATATTGATATTTTGAAGAAGGGCCCCAGGTAGTGTAGCTTTAATGCACAGCTAATGAAGGTAGATAATCATATACGATATTACCATAACAAAATATCTGTATCTGTATTAGCAGCATTAGCCACAGCTGTCCATTGTCAACGAGTTATATCAAAATGTCAAAGTGCAAAATTACAGTTTTATCACTAGACTTAATTTCACATTTGAAGCACACAGCTTTCAAGGCTTTAACATTTACACAAAGAAATCTCTAAAGAGAAATAACTGCTTTCTATCAGAACATAAAGGCTTGACTTAATACAAATCTATTAGACCTAGTTATGGATTGCACAATTTTTGAAATATTTGGAATTGCAATTTTACTGACAAATATTAAGGTCAGATTTGCGGGAAAAAAAGACTGAAATCTGAACTGACAAACTAATACCAGAATCCCATGCATTGACATGTTTGTAGAGGTATAAACTACAGGGTCAGCAGTGTTTACACAAAATAAGACCCCATGGAGACACAGGGAGGGCATCTGACATACAGGGAGGGCATCTGACACACAAGGACATTTCAGAACATGTTTGTAGAGGTCTAAACTACAGGGTCATCTTACTTAAATGAATTCTTCAGTTTGGTTCATTTTAGTCAGATTTTAAGTTTTGTAGAACAGTTTCTCTTAAATTCCCACATAGCGCTTTGTAGAAGAGGCAGCAGACAGCACAAAGACAAATCAATATACTTGGACCTGGAGTTTAAAAGGGCTGTATGTAAGACTCGTAAATGTAATACTACTCATTTAGATGTTTGAGGAAATTGCGTAAGGTCTTCTTCTCCAATAAAACTTTTGACAAATTGGAACAAAATAAAGTGTTTTAAAAATTTGGTTGGTGGAATTCTCAGATGGAGGGCAAGGGCCTATATAACTCTATGGGAGAGTCACTGTTTTAATATCCAAACTTATGATGCACAAATGTTGAATCTTATTATTTGTTTGGGATTGGCTCCATAAACTTGTCATATTAATCTTATAATTTAAAGTCATTTCTCTTATCCATATGTTAAAGAATTGATCTGGAGCTATTGTGAAAAAAATCATTTAATATATATTTATGCTTACAGAAAAGATGTTGAACTTAGTGTCTGTTTTTGTTTCATGTGGATAGGCCCACTATTTACAGAGATATTAACCATAAACTAGGTCAACAAATCTGTAATCTGACAGTTAAACAGCCAATTCCACCATAGAGTGGTAGAGTTCAGGTTAAACTAAAGTTGTTAAGTGATGATGTCACTTCCAGGTCTAATCAGAAACTTCACAGCTGAGCTCTAGCTTTGCTTTCCATCCTTCCTTATTCATCAAACAAGAGAATTACCTTTCAAAAGTGTTTAGCTACAAATTGTATCCAATATGTAAATAATGTAGTGACAATAACATAGGATTACCAGTGTGCATATCGCTGTGGTCCTCGGGATCACCTCAATGATTTTTCAATTTATCAAACACATTTGAGCTCCATGACTAGAAGTTATTACATTTAGGGGTTACCAGTCACTTATCCACATGATAAGAGCAACAGATATGCACAAGAAAGACCCAAGACTACGACTGTTTAATTAATTACCAATGTAACGTTAATTAACTAAAGTAAATGAATAGCCTTCTCAAAACTAAAGTTAGGTTAACAGCTACAACTCTTACTGGTTAGCTCTTTTAAACACTGTTACTGAGTGGACCTATAGTGATAGTGACATCAAAATCCTGACTTTGAGATAAAACCACATCAATGGAAACAAGTTCGCACCCTGACATCTCATCTCGGAAACCCCCCGAGTTCTCGAGGACAACATGAATGCAGCACCCAATGCTGGTGACCGCTAACGCAAGCTTAGTCTAGACTAGCTTCTCACCTGAACCTCCCACGTACACTTTCTGTTACAGTTCTAACCATAGATCCTCGTTTATGACATTGTTAACTTTAAACAACTACAATCTCATTTTCACGTCAATCAATGTTTTCAATCACCTAATGAACCCGGAACTGACATCACAGTTAACAACTCTAAGGATTCTGAAAGATGTCGAATGAATGAAGTCTAGTACTTAAACTGTGTAGTAACTATGAGTAGCACTTATATTAGTTTTGATGATTGCAATACTTTATGACTTTGCATACAGCCCATTTAAGCTGTAAAAATAAAGACTTTTAGTAGTTTAAAAAGTCTAAATGTACTGCTGAATCAAATATTCAACAATTCAAAACTCTGTTTCTTGCTCCTCTTCGTCCTCTCGAAAACAGATAGTTCTCAGTGCATTTTCTCACTAAATCTTTGACAATCATTGGTTTTAAAGTTCCTCTACATCTGCAACTTCTCAAAAATATTTCCAAAAGTAAAAGTCTAACTGACTTAACAGTGCAACCAGTCACAGCTGTGGTCAGGATTTAGGGACAAACCAGGTGCAATTTTATTTATTCTGTTTTAAAAATTGTGTCCAAAATCACCCTCATTGTAAACCGCAGAGCACTGTTCAACAAACATTTACAAATAGTGCAAATAAAGCCTTTAAATGATCTTGAATTGGTATTTTAAATGTGTATTGCGTAACTGTTCGTATGGCATTAGACTATCTTGTATTTATTCAATTACACATGTATTTATTTTTCTGTTGTATTTATTATGATGAAAAGAGAATTTCAAAACTAGTTATTTGACTTTTAAAAAAACTTTGTTACATGATATAGTCTTTTTTTCTGGTGGGGTGTGTGTGTCACCTGCTTGTCTCCACAGAGATTACCATTTCTTGTCTAGAATGTTGCACCATATGGCATTAAAAATGCATCTCCAGGGAGACAACCAAGTGATGCCGTTAGGCCAAGTTTACAAGTCAGAAAACGGCTGTAACTGAATAAATACAAGATGGATAGGTTTAAAGGCCTATTATGGGACATTCCATCATTCCAGGCAAAGAAATAACATCTCCATGGAAACAAGCAGGTGGTGGACACCCTCCAGAAAGGTTACATAGTTCACCTTTAATCAAATACTTGGAAATAGTTATAGTGACCAACTGGTATTTTAGCCATTTCCCAAATCTAAAAGTGCAGGAAAATGTTAAAAGTTGATCGTTTAGCAAAGTCAGATTTTGGTCATTAATTTTTGACTAAAATAATTTATTGGATCCATATAACAAACATGGGTGGTGCCAGACATTTTTGATTGGAGGAGCTAAAGAGGTGCCAAGGCCTTTAATGTGAGTGCTCACTTAACAAGTTAATTTAGAGCCTTTTAGCATACGCCCACCCCCTGCCATGTTTGCTTTGATATTTTAAAATGAGTTTAAATGTCAGCCCCTGTAGTGATTTATATAACCTAATATGGAATTCTTTTTTATTGTAGTCTCATTTTGAACACTCTGTGGTGGCCATTTGAACATTGGCTCCACCCCTGATAACAAAGACCATCAGGTGCAGAAGTAAATACTGGTTTGATTGATTTCATATTGTATTTGAGTTTAAGAATTCAAAAACAAGAGGGTGATTTTGGGACACAGCCTCTTTTCATCTTAAGGCTACATTTCCCAGCATGCCTTGGAGTCATTTCAGTCTATATCAAACAATAAGCCAATATACACTCAATAATACTCTATAGTCCTAAGTCCACCTCCTCTCGTCTCTATAGGAACCAACAACACATAAAGCGAAAAAGTAAGAAATTATTTTTTTTAATGTATAAAATAAAAAAGGGATCTGTGCAATTTCTCTCTTTCACAAACACCTTGTACATTCAGTATCAAAATCAACAGTGTTTTTGAAATGTAGGGACAATTTTGTTTAAAATCGAACCCTAAGATTTTTACAGACACCCGCCTCGCCTCCCTCTCCCCGGGAATGTGTCATGGTAACAAAATTAAAGTTATAAAGTGTGAATTAAAATAAGTTTAAAAAAGGTCTGAAGAGGTGGGGGGGACCTCTTCTTTAGAATATAGTCTCCACACATTGTAAAGCGAAATGGAGAGGTATAGAACACAGAATTAGCTGCATATAAAGATGGACAATGGTGTAAAAGACCGGTATATTCATGGTTTGACATAGTGAGGTGCATTAAATAATGTTTTGGACTTATTTCTGGGGGAAATTATTAAAATAGATATGTAGTTGACACCCTCGCCTTACAGCCGGATTGGATTCCGAGATAAAAAAATAAAAAAATAAAAAAATCAGTGTGCAGTTTGCATGTTCTTCCTGTGTCTAGCTAGAATTTTTTCTTTTAGATTCTAGGCAACTGAATCCCTTATCCATAAGATAAAGAATTGAATATATAGCTTTTAAATATTACCTCTTAAAGATGAACTAAACCCTGAATCACTTTTTTTTGCTAATAAACTCTATATATGGCGTTTTAATTGTATTGTCTACTTTTCCTAGTTATTTTTTGTCAATTTTAGTGCAAACCAGATAAATTTGCAGCTTTCTGGTCAAAAACACCTAAATCTAAGTTTGTGCGGCCTTCAGTAGCTCTGAGTTTCCAGTAGTTGGTGACATCACACAGGACTGTCCCAATTACAGCCAGGTGTTTCTGATTATTATTACCTAACCAATCACACTGACTTAAAAAACAAAAAACAAAAAAAAATTAAAATGAATTCAATTAATTTACTCTCATGCAAGGCTGAATTAGCAGAGCGTCGATATCGTATAAAGTATTTTTAAGAAGCCAGTATTGACAATCAGGTATTGTTTAAAACTAGCATACAATACCTTGCTCTTTCCATTTAACCCCATAGTCCATCTTTATAACAGTATTTAGACAAAACGTAATGGAAGTCTTAAAAAAAGAAAGAAATATTTAAACTTTTTCGAGAATTCCTTCTCAAAAGTAAAAAAAAAACATTTTTAAGTCTCGTCCAACTTTGTCCAACTTTATGACAAACCTGTTTAGTCTTTTTTGGGTCTGCTGTTTCTCTCTCTTTCAAAACAAAGTGCTGCCGTCACTTGCCCCACCCCCGAGCCCCTCTGATTGGCCGGCTGCTCCCACTGCCTCGCCGCTATTGGCCACGGTGTCCAGGGAGGTGGGGTCGAATGGGTCGTTGCCGAGGGCGTTGGGGGCGTAGGTCATGTCGGAGTCGGCCATCAGCAGCTTCAGTTTGGGAATCCAGGACTTCCTCACAACTCTGCGGGCGTTGGTGCACATGTCCGCTGCAATCGCATTCATCTCACTCTCCTTAAAGCTCGGAGCAAAGTTCTGGCAATAAACTGGAGGAGAAATTAAAAAAAAATATTTGTGTTCTTTGTATTAATCATTGACAATGCACATTTTAAGCTGGAAAATCCTTCATGCTTTCTTACACTTACATATGGTTGTACTTAAAGTGGAACTAAACACTGAACCAACTCTTTGATACATTTTAGTGCAAACTAGGTAAACTTGCAGCTTTGTGTTCAAAAACAGCAAAAAACTGAGTGTGTGCTGCCTCCAGTGGCCACTGCCAATTTCAAGTATTACGTAACATCACACAGGACTGCCTTGATTACAGCCAGGTGTTTCTGATTACAAACACCTGGCTGTAGGGGCGGAGTTTGAAGTGTGGATACCTGTTAGGCCAATCACACTGTCCCTTATACCCCCAGACCCCACCCCTCCTCCCACCTCACTCTCTCCTTTAGTCCTCCAGGTACTGCCCAGTTTAGCAGCTCTCTTTGAAATATGGCTATGGGCGGAGTTTAGGTGTTTAGTCCCCATTTAACCTAATGTCCATCTTCTGACTATAAAGAACTTGTTTTTACAGATGTGCTCGCAATTCTGGGATCTGGAGTTACTATTGAAAAAACTCGTGTGACATGCTGACCCGATTTAAAGCCAGAAATTCTCAGAAAAACTCTTGCTTTTTTTATGTCAATAAATCATTGCCAGAGACCCCCTGACTTTTACATATGATGTAATAATCCAGGGAATTTCACAATTGTTTGTTTTTTGAGTGCTCAGAGGGAGGACTTACTAAACAGGATTCATCAAACGGGCGTGAATAAAACAACTTTGGACTAGACTATAACAGCTGTATTGAATGTACACACAGTATGTAGTAGTGCTAAACATTTCTCTTACACTTGACCGCAGTGTTTCAGACTTACTAGTCAGGCACCAATCTGGGTTTTTCAGTCCCGATACAGATCCAATAACTGGGTCTTAGAAATTAAACCTACAACCTAATATGAAAATCAAACTGATCCAAATAATCTCCAAAATTATTTATTATTAACATAATTGCAAAACATCATTGGATAAACTAGAGAAAAGACAATCCAAAACAAAAAAAATACTTTGGTTTCAAACACTGTAAACTTTTTTGTGCAAATAAAAACACAGCAGCATTAAATAAGGAAAGAACAAGTACAATATAAAATAAGCTAATGTGACTTAAGCTATTTCTAAGTATATCAACCTGTACTCTACACAAATAACTTTCAAAACTGCTCCAGTACAAAAAGTAACAGCTGGAGGATAAGCAACAGTTAAATGTGTATTAAATATATTCAAGTGATTGAAATTCTTCACAAATCAAACATGAATATGCACTGAAAAATACAAGACTGAGGCCCTTTGTCGGACTGTGGAGCTCAGGCCTAATAAAAAAGTGTCGTTGGGATCAAAACTAAAACTAAAAACTAAAATATAAATATTTAAATATAAATATTGAAAATCACACTTCTGTCAACTGTAAACATTTAGTGCAGGGCTTGTTCAACCTGGAGTATTATGGTTTGCTCTCTATTTAGCAGTAATGATGAGAGGTTCTTACTCAAGAACGCAAGTATTTCTACTTTTTCTGCAGTGAGTCTGTTTTTCTTTTCATTATGTTGGAAACGGTGTTGAACAGTCTTTCGCTTTCAACATTGGTACAGAGGGCAGACAAGTATTTTGTGGCAGTGTCCAAGACCAGGAAATCTCCATTTGTTGATTTCCCAATACTGGTATGGGTTTTTTCAGAGAAGTAAGTCTGCTCTTGGACAGTAGAGTTTGAACTGCTTGCTGCTTCAGGGTCCTCACTTTCCTCTAGAACCTGGTCAAATTCCTGAAAGAAGCTGCTCTTACTTGAGCGGGGGTGGTAGTGCTGCTGCTGGAGCTGCTCCAACTTCTACACAAGTCACCTTTTCTGGTGGCTCAGACACCTCTTCAGATGTGACTCCTCTTCTCTCCTCGTTTAATGAGTGCATTGTGTAGCATTTTGCTATTCTGTTGATAATATAATAAACATATTATTTTAAATAATATATGTATGCACATGACTGTCCCAGAGCATAAAGTGGTTCCTCCTCCACAGCATCAAAGCTGTTCACATCTTGCAGCAGGTTTGTCTTCATAGTTCTGATTCCAGAGATTGTGTCTCCTTTGCTCAACAGGCGCTTCAGGACTGTGACAGCAAGGATGACATCAGCTGGTGATACAGAAGAGGAGCTGACTTTCCTTGTAAGCTCCTCAAATAAAGCCAGAAAAGTGATTGCTCTTTCAAGCAAGACCCACTGGAGAGTTGTCAGTGTGGCAGGCAGGTCATGATCAGCAGCATAGGCACACAAGACACGTTTTTGGTCTAGTCTTTGGCTCTCAATCAAGTAATAGATGCTGTTTTGGCTGTGCATTCATTTGTTGCTGGATGTCGTGCAGGCGTGAGCAGGACAGCTGTGTGTCCCACAATTGGCCCGCACTTTGCACTTCATTAATCATCAGTTGCAGCGTGTGTGCAAGTGCCCATAGCCTTTTTCATATTTGACAAATTATCTCTTAATACCACATAAACTTTGTCCAGGACGATTTTCCACCGCTTCAACATTTCAGCCATTGCATTGGTGACAGAGTCACCCACTTGGGTGCCACAGAAGTTTTTTGGACTGAGCATGGCACTGTGGCGCTCCAGTGAACAGCTAAACTTAACAAAATTGGCAATACTTCGGATGTCCTGATATCCGTTGTAAAGCTTAACTTCTTGGCACCTTTTAGGTTATTTAATACCTTGTTGCGGATCTTGATTAAATATTCAGGCCATTCCGGAAAGAAATTTCCATGATGGCACACTGTACTTGGGCTCCAAATGTTCTCGCAAGCGGTAAAATCCAATATTTTCTACCACAGATAATTACTGCGCATCTAAAACAAAAAATTATAAAACCTTGTCTGTAATTTTTAAAGCTTTTGGGCTGTTCAGTGGAAGCCTTTCACCAGAGTCAGTTGTTTCCTACTTTCTTCTTCTCCTTTCACTTTGTTTAACTGAAGGAACTCTCCATGCTCCTTCACGTGGTGGTTTTGCCGGCGTTTTATTAAGTTTGCGGTGTTTTGCCAGCTTTACCCCTCTTGAAATTTCACTTTTACAAATGTTGCATGACATGGTCTGACTCATTGGTGAAGCAAGAGTGAAATATCGCCACACCGCGGACACCTTTGCCCGATCAATTTTTCATCGACTTGTTTGTGTGATGAAGCGGAGCACAAGTTGGTGATGCAATAGACACTGAAATAATGCCGCTGTAGCTGTAAGTAAATGAATCGGCCTTGTGGAACAGCTCATTTAACATGATAACCGATATTGGTTTAGATCGGTGCATCCCTAAGACTTACACATATTAAATGACACTTACACTTGACAGCGTGCAGGACCCTGTTGTCCAGAGGTTTGCGGCTCGGGTCATTGGTGGACGAGCGGATCCCAGTGCCACAGCTGTTGGCCAAAGTGCTCCTGAAAGAAACAATGACTGTAAGATTCTGTTACCACCGTCTCTGCTGTGAATGTACCTGCTCCTCTGCCCCTGCACCCACCCCCCTCTGCACCAGCCCCTCTTCCACCTCTGCACCACAGAAAAGGGCCTCACCTGTCGAAGAAGGCGGCGAGCAGTCTCCGCAGCAGCACCTTGTGGCGGGTGCCGGCGCTGACGTGGCAGTTCATGAGCTGAGCTCTGGAGATGAACACACTGGTCCCACTGACGAGCTCCAGTCTCTCTGCGGGGTCTCCCTCCTCATACAGACGCGGGTGGCACCTCTGCCCGATCTGAGACACCAGCTCTGGGGGCAGACAGGCCAGCTCCGAACGAGGTCTGCCCCCACGAGAGCCTCTGCCCTGGGCCGAGTCTGGAGGGAGGTCTGGGAGGGCCTCCACGCGCTCCGCCACTACTGAGAGACAAAAGGACTATGTTAATAAATACAGAGAGATGTCTATAAAACAGGCAAGGCCTTAAACACACAGTTTCTATTGGGGACCATTATTGAGACTTAACTGGAGCCAATCCAAGCCAGTTTATTTATATAGCACATTTCATAAATAAAATAGTTTCTAAAGTGCTATACAATACAGATTAAAAAAAAAAAAAATCATGCAAATATAAAATAAAGCTCTATTTAACTCAACTAGTCCTCACTGAGATAATAAAACGAGTAAAATCAAATAAGAGCAAAAATACTAATAAATGAAAACTGCAAGCAGTAATAAAGGGCCCTCGCGACCCTTGCTTTTCTTCTTTTACTATGGATTATACCTGGAAGACTGAAGGATTACACAGAGATTTTATTTTATATTCGACTAGTCATGATTAGTCACTTAATTGTTACAGCCTTATTTTATGGAATTTTGGCATATTTTCTCAATGTTTAGTTTTTTACAACAATAAAAAGTTAAGGATCCTGTAGACTTTTTGTAGACTGTAGGGCTGCAAAATGTATCGCAATAGAATCTAAATCACAATTTCAATGCAATTAGCAAATCACACAGGCTGCAATTTTTTATGTACCATAATTTCTTCCACAAACAACACAATCTCCTGTCTTATTCTGCATAAAAACTGCTAACGCTGTAGTTTAGCTTACATGTTCTGAAATGTCCCTGTGTGTCAGATACCCTCCCTGAGTCTCCATGGGGTCTTATTCTGTGTAAAAGCTGCTAACCCTGTAATTTAGATCTGTACAAACATGTTCTGAAATGTGATTCTTGTATTACTTTGTCAGTTCATATTTTAGTCTTTTGTCAATTTGCCTGGCTGTGTTTAAAATGTGAACTTTGAAAAGAATCTTATTATTAAAAACAGAAATCGCAAATCTAATTGCAATGTCAATGAGAAAAACTGCCCTATCTTTAAGTAAATCAAATCACCAGTACAACAGGTGCAGCTCAAATGTTTATTTATTAGATGTTCATTTTGACAAAGTGTGAAAAAGCTCCATAGTCCTGGCTCCTCCTGTCTCTAGTCGTGGTTTAGTCCAGTTTAGACCTTGTTTAGTCCTCCTTTAGCTCAATTAAGGTTTAAGGCATAGGATTAATCAAGATCCAAACTCAGACTAAACCAAGTTCAAACCAGGACTGAAACCTGGTTCAGTCTCTGTTTGAGGGCTTCAGTATTTAAACATAAAAGCCTGTGAGCCCGATCCTGACTTTGTTTTCTTCTTGTTCTTTTCAGGCTTTTGCTGTTGGTTCATGACAGATTCCAGATAAGCATCCATATCTCCATCGCTCTTCATCAGCTGGCATGGAAGCTGGCTAGAGCCCTTAAAAATATGGTTCTTTCGGGTCGTCTCCTCCTCGTCGTCAGGTTCCTCGATGTTCCTCAGTTCTTTGGGGAGTTTGAAACTGTCCTGCCTCTTGCATCTGCCCATCACTGTCTCCTTTGCAGGCTGAGAGCAAGTGGGCTTTGGTGTTTGAGCATCCATCTTGAATCTTACTGAAGGCTCCTCTGTCTTTAGTTTGCCAGTGAGGTTGGGTTTGAACTTAGATTTCTTACAAGGCTTCGTTTCTTCTTCAAAGTTAGACTTTTCAGTTTCATGTAAAGCTTTTGTCTCCTCTGCGGGGTTAGAGCGGGAAGACTTACCTCTGACCTTTTCAGAAGACTTTGGTGCATGACACACCTTCTACATCTGAAGTCTTCTCCGTTTCTTCAGTATTTGAGTTCTCAGTCAGTTCTCCTTGATCATTTAGTTTAGTCTTATTTCCTTTTTGCATTTTCTGTTGTCTTTTCCCAACAGCTTTGGTTGGTGTTGATTGGTCCTGGTTGACTTCTGATGGTGCTTCAGATGTTTCAGGGACACCATCTTGGACTGCAGATTCCAGTTTTTTAGGGTCCTCTACTAAATGCTCTTTTGGAGATGCCTCAAAGACCTTCTGCAGCTGAGGTCTAGTGACGTCTCCTTGAGCAGTTTGAAGTTCTACAATATCAGTGCGCACTCCCTCCTCTTCAGCCACTTTTCCTGTATCTTTAGGTTCTGTTGAAGTTTGTTTGGAGGTTGTGACCTTAGTTTGTTTTTTGTTCTTCCTTCCCTTTTTGGTTGGTTTCCTAACCTCAGGTACCAGTAGTGTTCCAGATGATGCAGGTACATCTTGGGCACTAGATTCCATGTTTCCTGGTTCCTCTAGTACTACAACTTCTGCTAAAAAGTTCTAGTTCTTTTTGAGAATCTTCTAAGGTCTCCATGTCTTTTTGTTCAGCCTCGCCAACCTCCTCAGACTGCAGAGGAACTAAAGATAGCTCTACTATTGCACCAGATTCTTGGTTTGTCGTCTCTGCTTTGTCAGTCTCACCTGATATGAGTTCACTAAAGACGTCATTTTGGACATTGTAGAATCCTGATTGACCTGGTTTATATCACTGTAATATCTCTATAATTACTGGGGCTATCCACATGAAACAAAAACTGGTACAAAGTTAGATGCCGTCTCTGTCAGTATAAATAAACAAAAGTGAAATTATTTTTTCACAATGGTTTCAGAAAGTATAAACAAAATGAAATTATTTTTTCACAATGGTTTCAGAAAGTGGTGCCATTATTCAACCCCATAGACGTGACTGTTTTCAGCTGAAAGAATTTTAAGCCATAAGATTAATATGACAGGTTTGTGGCAGTTATTGTTGTGACAATAGTACTGTCTTTCATTATACCATGTGGCCTTACATCTATGTAATCCTGCAGTCGTCCGCGGGTGTCCAGGTAGTTTCCATAGTGGTTCATGGGCTTATACTAGTCTATGTGTCTTATTCTTGTTCTGATACAGCTCAAGATCATTCTACAGCTATTCAGGAAAGGTTCATTTCTGTCCTGTGAATGAGACTTTGATAAATGACAAAAGCATGGATGACCTGTTCAAAAGGGTTAAAATGTAAAAACTGTTTTACTTTGGCTAAAAGTCGCAAATGATAAAAGCAAGATTTGATGACCGTGTTTACTTGTTTTTCAAGTTTAAAAATCATTGTAGACAGTGACCCCAAGGTTGGTGACAGAGGGTTTGACGAAGTGCTTCAGTGGACCCAATTCCATAAAGTGGTCAGTGTTGCCAAACAATAAGATCTCAGTTTTCCCTTCATTGAGACTCAAAATGTTGTGGGCCAATCAACCCTTGACGTCACTCAAGTAGTGGTGTCAGGGGAGCAGCAGTGTGATTCCTGAGTGGTAGGTAAATTTGGCAGTCATCTGCATACAAGTGATACTGTATGCCATGTTTTTTGAAAATCAAGCCATGGGAGGAGGTAGAGTGCAAAAAGAATAGGTGCAAGAATTAAACCCTGTGGGACTCCGCGGTGAATAAGGGCTGAGGATGAGGCGGAGCCCCCAGGTCAGACTGAGCACAACCTCCCTCCCAGGTAGGAAAAAAAAACACTGCAAGTCTGTGCCCCTGACACCAACGCAGTTTTCCAAACAATTTAAAAGAGTTGTGTGTTCAACTGTGTCAAAAGCAGCCATGAGGTCTAAAAGCACTAAAATGGCACAATCACCAGATTCATTAAAAAAGTTAAAAGTGCAAACTCTGCTATGGGATGCTTTACAGCCTGACTGGAAGATATTTAAAGTGCCGTGTTTTTCTAGGAAAGACTGCAGCGGCATAAGGGCGCACTTTTCTAGAATTTTTGCCAAAAAAGGTAGTTTGGAGATTGGCCTATAGTTAGAGATATCAGTCTCAGGCTTAAGAGAGCGACCAAGGCTCAGAGGAGTGACCGGATTCACATGATCATTGAAAATGATATCAAACACAATTAGACAGTGAACTGATATAATTGCATCACCAACTAACAGGTTTTCTATCTGCACGTTGTGGGTGAAAACAAGTTCTAATGTATGCCCGTGAATATGAGTGGTGCCTCCTCAAATGAGGAGAACCACAGTTTGGTTAACAGCTTGAAACACAAGCAGCTCTGCAATATAGTTCCAATACCATGCCGTAGTTAAATTCTGTATGATGCCTGTGCCGTTGGGGTTGAGCATGTTGTACATGTTACAGATTTGTTCTATTAAACAGTGGGACTCCTTTAAAACAATATTATATCAGTGTCTGCCTTTATAACAGTACTGTAACACAGAATAAGTCTTCACCTGCAGCATCAGCGTTGAGCATACTGTGCATGTTGTTAATTTTACGATGACTTAAGTTTTGATTTGGTTGTTTTGCGATTTCAATGTCTTTCTTTTTCTGTAAAGCACTTTAAATAACTTTGTGTATGATTTGTGCTATACAAATAAACTTGCCTTGCCATGTTGTTACGGATTTGTCATAAAACAGTTTCACTCCCTCTCTATATAGGCCTAACAGTATTGTATTGTAATGTGCAGCCTTTGTAACAGTAACGCACTGTAGTTAGCGTAGTTACCTGCGGCATTAGCATTGAGCATGCTGTACATGTTGTACATGTTACAGATTTGGCGGTACTGCTCTTCGCTGTCCTCCACTTCCTCCTCCTCCTCTTCTTCGTGGAAACTGTTGGGGGAGTCACAAGAGGGGCTGGCGTACAAGCTCATGGTGCCGGGGCTGGCGCCCTCTGGTGTCCCTGCACTGCTACTGTTGTGATTACTGTTGGTGGAGGAGGGGGCTGGGGCTCTCATCGACCCGGGATCCTGGTTCAGGTTTGAGGAGGAGAAACGTGCCACCTTCCTGGCTCCACCCCCTCCACCTGTAGCCCCGCCTCCTCCTCCGGAAGCCCCGCCCCCTCCGTCACGACTGGACCCCTCCCATAGACGCTTGGCCACTGGAGTGCACACCACCGAATACAGAGAGCCCTCCTGTAAACACAGCCAACAAAGAACAGAACATCTGAGCCCAAAACCAGGTCCATGAAACATCTCCTCAGAGCAGCAGGGGGAGCTGTCCTTATTTATTTAGAACAAGGACAGTAATAATTCTCCAGAATTATTGGTCCTATCAACATGAAATAAAAACTGTAGTGATCCAAACACCCTGCACTTTGTGCCTGAAGTCAACATGTCTATGTTTTGAATGAAATGGAAGAAGGTTGAATCGAAACTAGAGATTGCTCAATATAGGGAGAAAAAAAAAAAAAAAAAAATCGGGATTTTTTTTTTTTCCCACATTGCCCAGCCCTAGTTCAGATAGAGCAGCACAATGAAGCACAGGCAGCAAAGCAAAGTTTAAGAGGCAGAATATATATAAGCAACAGTAAAACATGCAGGTAAGAAACAGGACAAAGCATGCATTATTTACAGACACTTAAGTAAAATATTTCGTGCGTGTCCTTCATTGTTCTGCTCTCCTTAAATGCCTTCAATTAACCACAAGATGGCAGAGACAGGGATTTAGTGTTGACAGGTTTGATTGCCTAATAACAAATCTTTTAGGTGAGTGCAGAATAAATGACAGGAGGGGATTTCCCTGATGGTAACTGGAGTGGTGTTCCATTCCTTAGAAGCTCTGATGGAGAATGCTGACTGTCTTAAGTCGGTCTTTCTGAGAGGAGTCACTAGAGGATCATCCTCTAGATGATCCTCTAGTGACGCGCCTATTGTTGGACCTGACACTGACCTTACAAGTCACCGAGCGGTGGAGGGGCCAGGCCATGTAAGATTTTATGAATCAGGCAGACATTATTGAATTTAATTAGATTGTCCCAAATAAAAAGGTTGTATTTTGATAAGATCCAAATTGTCCTGAATTATGAGTCTTGGTGAAAAACATACAGTCTGGGAAAGATTTAATTGGAGACAACGCTGGTTTAACCAGTCTGTGACATGGCGTTAGGGAGTTTGACCACGACTTCTGTTTTTGATGATCCATGTATGTACAGTACTGTCATCTGCATACATCTGTAGGTTCACTTCTGGACACACAAGCAGCAGGTCCTTAATGTACATACAAAACAGAAGAGGGCCCAGTATTGATCTCTAGTTCTCTCATCCCTCATCCTTTCTGACTGCTAGAGGTGGATTAATCACTTTATTCTGTGACCAGAATAATCCCAGTTACAGACTAATCATATTTTTTTTTTTTTCAAAAATTGTTACTCAAAGAAATTTGGAAGTAGGGCTGGGAAATTAATCAAAGGATCCCATCAGTAAAAGACTCACATGTGGTTTGGAGCAAATGCAAGACTTTAGAGGACTTTGTGTCAAATGTCACAGGTCTGTACTGTTTATGTTTATGAAATCTATACTAAGAGCCTTTTTATTTTTGTTTCTGAAAAGACTGAATAAAATGTTATTGTAAATCAAAATGGTGATACTGTAATGCCCTGATGTATTCACAGGTAAGGACCAGATGCCTTTATCTCTTTAAATGTGCTTTATTAACAATTTGCTAGTTTTAATAAGACCCATTGTCACAGCCACAGCTCAAGTGGAACTCTTAAATAAATAACCCAGGCCTTCAGAATTGAGCACCGCTTTTTGAAATCGAAACATGTAGTCTCATTCTCAGGTCACAGTGCACCGAACACACTACCAAGCATCCCCAGAGCCCCCGTCTGACACAACAGGTAAATAATGACAATTACAGAGCTATTACACTGCCCCCCCCTTTAAGAAGCCCACGGGGGGGAGATAATAAAGTCCTCAAAATGTAGGGATCTATTGCCTTGGTCTCCGTGGCTGGATGCAAATAGCTCCACAGACAGTCTCAGATCTGATAAGTGGCTGGGAAGAAAAGGGACGGTCGTTGTGTTTAGCTAAAAGTCCTGAGCTGCTTTGTGGGGAAGCCCACTTTTCAAATGAAGGGATGGCTCATCCTCTATAAAAGGAGCCTGTCACGGTGGAGCATTTTTCTGCCTCTAGGGGGTACTTTTACTCTGTACACCACCTTCCCCACCTGCTTTAACATCAACACAGTCTATCCCAATGGCTATTAAGTTTGAGGCAGCATCCTTTCGTTTTGGGTGTGTAGACCCAAACCAAGAGCTGACTCCATTTGGTCCTGTAGCTTACTGGCGTACTCTAGTCCAAGTGTGTCCTCCACATTCCCTGGGGGCTGTCCATAAGCCAGCACCACCGGAGTTCGTATCTCCCTGCCCAGCATTAAAAGAGCAGGGGTCGAGTTTGTGGAGTCATGGACAGCAAAGCAATAGGCCATCAAAACAAGAGACCCGGGGCTCAAAGTTCCTGAGTGAATGATATCAGGCATACCAAACCAGCTAAACACCCCCCTAACAGCGCATCTGCATAGGCCTCGTGCCACTTAGGGAAACAGTCCATTGCACATGCCACATACTTGTTTCCCCGGTCCGACGTGGGAAAAGGGTCCATCCACCGCTACCCTCTCCATGGGTGCACCAACTGCTTGTTGCTGAAGGGGGTTATGGGACTGGTCCAGGGGTCCCTTGTAGGCAGCACAATCATCACAACATCATGGCGAGGCTGGTCCTCCATGACACACCCTTAGCACAGCTTCTCTGATGGCCTCGGGGACGACCACTTGCCATCTCTCCTCCCTGGTGGCAGGTTCCTTCCATGCCCACTGCAGCGCTCAGTCCACAATGCGAAGTGCCCTGAACTTACATCACAGGCCCTTAGTGGCCACTGAAAGTCCCATAACGTCCTCCCAGGTGGGTCTCTCACCACTAATGACCCACTGGCGCACAACCTTCCAAGTCCTTCTCCTGTTCAAAGGCCCAATCAGCAGCGCCCAACCTCCACTGAGCAGCAAGTGGTCTTAGCTACAGCCAACTGTGCTCTGAGCTCCTCCTCTCGAGCTGAACCTGGCTGCTGCACACGGTCGGCAGGTTGGGCGCCGGGGCAGTGGACAATCCCAAAGTGGAAGGACTGCAGCTCCTCCAGCTAACATGCCACCTGGCCCTCCAGTTCCCTTAAAGATATTGATTAGTGTAGAGCTGTATTGTCTGTCCTAATGGTGAATGGCACTCCATACCAGTAATATTTGAAATGCCAGGCAGCTAGCACAACAGCCAACACTTCACGCCTTGACACACAGTAGTGCCATTCCCTTTTATTAAACATAATGTATGTATGTATGTGGCTTATATAATAAGCCACCACGCACCCATCTTCAGGGCCAATCTGCGACAGGACTGTTCCCACAACGACATTACTGGAATCCGCATCCAGTGTGAAGGGCAACGTGGGGTCTGGGGGGGTGAAGACAGGGACATTAATGAGGCCCTGTTTGAGAGTGAAAAACCTCCTGGCAGTCTGTAGTAAGAGGCCAACCCCAGGAAGCTTTTGAGCCGTTTCTGGTTGCCCAGCACAGGCCAGTCTCAGATTGTCTGGATCTGCTCCTGGAGTGTGCCTCACCGTTCACTTTGTAGCCGAGGAACTCCTGCTGTATGAAGTGGCACTAATTCGGTTGCAACGTCAATCCAGGGAATCCAGGGCCACCTGGAAGGTCTTCCCATGGGTCACCCCTGGGTCACCCCTGACGGGGAACACTGTATAGACTGTATAAAGAAATGGACTAAGGGAGTGTGACGTCACTCATGGCATTTGCGCCGGCCAAATGAAGCTCACTGAGACTAGCAGTTATAGACGCAAATTTGGAGCAGAGTTCCATATTTGGAATTCCGACTGCAAGTATCATAAACAGCCAAAGAGCCAATACAGAGTGAGGCTGTTGAAGGTAATGCCCCTTCCCACCCGTACTGCTGGTTGATAAACATGGCGTGTATCAGCTCCTCCACCCATGCTAGCTTAAGATCTGACACCTCCTTAGCAGCAGGAGCAGCCACCACAGGTGGGGTCAAGGTATGCACAAAACTAGTCACGGATGAGTTTGCGCTGGTTCACACTTGGCAAAGTGGAATAGGCATGCCTGCCCAGCAACTCAAATTCATAGGCTAGAGAGTGGAACGACTCACCCGGCTGCCTCACACGATTTTTGAATTTAGAGCGCAGAGAGTCCTTCAGATGAAACACTCCAAAGCGCCTCTGCAGGGCTCCCACCAAGCAAAGCATAGTCCTCCTTCTCCTCCAGGGTCAGGAGCGACAGACACGCAGGTCAGTCAGGGACAGCACTAATTGCACTGTTTTCATCCTGTTGGACCAACCCGTTGCTGCAGCTAACAGTTCAAAGTTCGGAAGGTTCGCCTCTACCTGAGAACTTTAGAGTCATTGAACTGGCAAAGACCGGAGGATGGGCGCTGCCATCTTTGTTTACATTTTGGCCCAATGGCAGGAATCAGAAAAGACCATTTACTGCGATATAAAGCTCTTATGGTACGTTCACACCGGAGCATTAGGGGCGTCAAGTTTACATGCAAAGTCTATGGTGGACGTGCGTCTTGGCCGCCCTGCATTTTTGTGGCACATTTTCAAGTGTCAGAGTGGCGTGAATCTGATGTTGACGGGTTTTATGTAATAATAGCCACTTTCTCAACCTGGTCTGCATTGTTCACAAAGAGACTGGGAAAACAAAACATCCAAAGGCAGTCGCAGACCGCAATGACCACCCTGGACACGCCTTGTCACAGCTCTTGCTGAACTCTTAAATACCCCGGACCTTCAGACCTTCTCATTCTCAGCTGTGCAACAAACACACTACCAAACATCTCCGGCGCCCCTCCTGACACAACAGGGTTGAAACGATAACAATTACAGAGCTATTACAATACATTCAACATTGGAATAATTGTGGTCAAATGATTACTTGTATTGTACATTCAGATTCTATTATCATTTGTAAGATCACAGATTTTGTCAGAACAAATGACAAACCCAGAATAGTTCAGCGAGTGTTAGGATCATGTGACTGTTCAGAATGAGCTGTGTCACGCTTCTCAGACGAGGCTAAAATTACCCTGTTTTTAATGAAGCACATCACTGAACACCAAAGCAGCTGGGACTGTCTCACAGTTAAATTTGACCTTACAGTTTTAGTCTTGTCAGGCCATGTGTTTGACTGTTATGATAATAAAATTTCAAACTCGATTTTGATACTAAGGAATATACTTAATACCGATTCTGATACAATGATGATGATGATGAAAAAAAACACACCTCAGATACAGATTTTTTGAATACTGATTTTGGATTGATACCAATATACAATCCTTGTCTTACTGCTGTGGTTGATAACCAATATTTGCGATTCTGATATTAATACATCTATAGGTAGGAAAAGGTTTCAGAGGTAGCCATCTGGACACAGTTTTTTTAAACAAGACGTTTTGACTCCGATCCAGAAGCCATTTTCAATTTTCATAGTCTGGTCTGAGACACTACTCTGACAATTCAGCAAAAAATGTTAAACTTTTTTAAAATTATTATTATATCAAATAAATCACTTTTTATGTAACTAAAGTTCTGTAAAACATAACATGAATATGATCAGATTCGGTGTCTGGTGTCATTTTGGAGGTTACATGCCCTCTCTTTTTTTAGGCCTTCTGTCTGCAAGCTGCTGACCCTAGCCAATCAGATTGTCCCTTTACAGTTGACTGACAGGCAGACACCAGCACTAGTGCATTGTCTTAATCTCACCCAGGCCAGCTGTGTCCTCAGCGCTGGGCCTGACCTTGTCATGTCATAACTGCACAGGCCACCAGTTGTCACCAGATTGTTGAGTGACTTAGTCTGTTTCACTTTCACTTTCTTTTTGGACAAATAATGGGATTATTTTTTAAAGAAGAACATTTTATGCCTCAGTGCCTCCTCCAGCACACCTCCACAGGTGAGCACACTGTGTATGGCTCTGGCACCTATAGGCCTATGGACAGTTGTAAATATGGGCTGCTGGTCCAGGTCCCGTGGCCACGGTCCACCACTGCCCTTTATTATTAGTCTGTCTACATCTCCAAAGCTCAAAATGCTCTGTTTCCCTTTGTGATGTCGTGAATATGTAGTTTTCAAGTTAACAGCTACCTTTTACCTTTTGTTCAATAAAGATTGGCAAATTCAGGCCTGAAAATATCCAAATAATTCTAGTGAAGGTGTAAAGAGTTTAAAAACACAGTGGAGCGCCTCATGCACTACCACATGACATCACAAGATGGAACAGAGTGGGTTGAGAGAAGAACTCAGCCTAAATAAGCAGGGTTTGTGTTAAACATGTGAGTGAAACAAAACACAACTCCTGGTATATTTTTGATGAGGAAACAATATTACAACGTAGATCAAATCAGCATAATATGGGCCCTTTAACCTATAACATAACTTTATTGCATGTTGAAGACTTCCCTCTCACATGGTTAAATAAAACAAAATGGATTTAAAATAATTTGTTGAATGATTGTGAGAAATATTTTTGCCAAGTCTGTTCAAAAAGACAAGGGGACCTTGGTGCATCTTGATGCCCAATACTGCCTTCATGTGCTACGGAGATGATCATTTCCACTTGTGAAGTGGTAAATATGTGCATAAGTGCTTTTGTGGTCTAAAATAAAAACCAAAAGGTTTATACACTAAAGAATGATTTTAAATGAGGCTTTGCCCTCACGTAAATGTGTTTGATGGGTTAGTACCAACTTAATTTTTGTAGGAAAATACAGGGGAGTGGCTCCGGTCCCACTTTGAGTTTTTTTCATATCCAGACTCTAGAGATGTTCTGATATGGATTTTTTCTTCTTTTTTTTCAGCAGACCATATCCAATATTTGTCTTGTTGATGTGGCCAATAACCGTAAGTTTTTATGCTCTGTCCTGCTTCCACTTTTGCCAGCAGAGGGCATAAACCAGGATTAAACCAGGACTAAGCCAGGACTAAGCCAGGACTAAGCCAGGACTAAGCCAGGACTAAGCCAGGCCACTACAGAAAATGATTGACATTTCATACCTGCGGTTGAGGTGTGGAGGCAGTCTGCTCTATCTTGACCTTTGACACCAGGGGGAGGGGTGTCTGGCAGGTGGCAGGTCTTCCTGTGATTGAGGCCACGCCCCCCACTCCACAGACTCCGCCCCCTGAGGTTTGAGTGACAGGGCTTTGCGGCTCTGAGGGTGGAGCTTCCTCTGTGTGAAGGCCCTGTGAATCACAGCTGGGAGAGGAAACCTGAGGAGGAGAAGTAAGGAGAGGGGAAGACAGAGAGAAGAGAGAAAGCAGAGAGAGAAGAGGGAGGAGAGAGGACAGGAGAGAGGGAGAGGTAAAGAGGAGTTATGTTTTTTTCCTTTCTGGACCAATCTTGGACACCTCTGGAACAGTTTTGGATACAAAAAAGTTACAGTATGTAGACCTTTAAAAGGTGGCAACTCCCCTGCATGATTCCATGGAAATCAAAGATAGACCGATATTGGTTAGCCCAAATATCGGGCTGATATTTGGACTTTTGTATATCTGCTTCATTTTACCACTTTAAAGAGAGGGTATTATGCTAAATCTACTACTGGAGCTTTCTACCATGTTATAACGTTGTTCCCTTATCGAAAACATGCCTGAAGAGGTTTTCGATGTCATCCATGCATGTTTGAGTAATTTAGTGATCTCTCCCAGGCCCTATTTGAACCCTCCTTATGGTTAGCTGTAAGATTTGTCCAATACTCCGCCCGCAAGTCTACATCATCCATGGTCCCACGCAACAGTTCTCAAAATATACAAAAGCATGATACAAAACAATACAATACAGCTTTAGAAACGCAATGTAAAGTAATTTAATTAACGTAGATTGTAATGTGATGTAATATAATGCGTGTCAAACTTATAAAACCCTTAAAGGATTGTGGTAAAATTATAGACTGTATAATGAAGTGAGCTAAGCTCATCGAGACTAGTAGTTATAGAGGAGAATCTGCAGCTAAGCTCCATATTTGGAATTCCGACCGCAAGTATAGCAACCAAAGAGCCAATCCGGAGCGAGACTGTTGAAGGTAACACCCTTTCCCGCCTGCACCACTGGTTTAACAGGGAGCAGGCGCTTAGCAACGCTGTCAATCAAACCTGTTGCTAATGCTAGCGGGAGTGACCGCAGGGAAAGCGTCTAATTTGTCTGTTATTAATGTTTATGTCTTGATTCACAGGCAAAATAAAAACACCAGGATCATGAAGAGCGGGTTAATACAAACATTTTAAGACCAATATGACGAGCTTGACAGCAGCAATTAGAGAGAAATGGGTCAAAATTTTTCACTGTAAAGTGAACTGGAGCCAGAGTCGATGGAGCCGGAAGCACCATGAACGCATCGGCTACCAGGTTAGACATGTCCATTTATATACACAGTCTATGGGTAAAATAAAAGGGCTGTGAGTGAGTTTGTAGTAAATTTAATTTGGATTATTTTCCCCAAATTATGTAAATCAGCCCTATATAAGTGCCCAAAAATATCATAAGAGCTGATCAGCCATTGGTTCCTCTGGATTCTAAACAATGGTTATCGACCATGAAAAAGAAAACATATCACATAATCTCTAAGGGAAATGGCGAGAAACAAGCGGGGGGAGGCCAAATAAGAGTCAGGTTTGTGGAGATGCAAGCCCGCTTACAGTAAGGACGCATGTTTTTCTAAATTTATCAATGCAATAAACACAACCAAATGCCGAGAATGAGCTCTGGGCTGGGATCAGGATCAGCTCCTCCAAATCCGAGGATATGGTTTGACCGGAATAAGGTGGCTTGTCCTCTCCAAGTGGGTGGCGAGTCCCTGCCTCAAGTGGAGGAGTCCAAGTATCTCATGTCTTGTTCACGAGTGAAGGACGAATGGAGCGTGAGATTGACAGGCGGATCGGTGCAGAGTCTGCAGTGATGAGGTCACTGTATCGGACTCTTGTGGTAAAGAAGGAGCTGAGTCGAAAGGCAAAGTGCTCAATTTACCAGTCAATCTAATAATAATAATAATAACCTAAAAGGTGGCGGTACGGACAAGATCGCGGATACAAGCGGGCGAAATGAGTTTCCTCCCCAGGGTGTCTGGGTGCTCCCTTAAGCCTCATTTCCACGGACACGGTTCGCTTGGGGCTGCCTTGGTGCGGAACAGTTGGGAGTGTTTCGATTCCAGCCAGGAAGCGTTTTGATTACAAACAGCCCAGGCCGTGTTTGGGTGTGACACAGGTAGGGCAACCCAGGATAGATATAAAAGACCAGTGCTACAGGAGCATCAACACAGGTTAGCGGCACAACAATGAGGACCAGCAGTACGCCAGTAGCGGTGCGCGTGACATTTCTTAGAGAAACATCAACAATCGTTTCAGGTCCCTTTGGAAGGTAGTACCTCCAGTGGTCCACTTTGGAGCCCTAAAAGGGGGCAGTATGGGTCACCATACCGGCCCGTACTGGCCCTATGGAAGCAAGGCTTTAGAGACAGGGTGAGGAGCTCAGTGGCTCGAGCATCTGTTTCAGATGCCTCCTGGATGCTTTCCTGGGGAGGTGTTCCAAGTGTGGCCTGGGAACGCCTTGGTGTCCCCTCAGAAGAGCTGGAGAAGTGTCTGGGGTGGGGGAAGTCTGGGAGTCCCTGCTTAGATTGCTGCACACACGACCCAGCCCCAGATAAACAGAAGAAAATGGATGGATGCTTTTATTTTTGGCTAAAAGTTACATACTGTGGCTTTAACATAATAAAAATCCTTTACAACAAAATATTTTCCCTGGTTTCACTTTGAAATTCAGTTTGCATTTGAAATAAATATAATAAATGATTTTTTTAAATTTATATACATACATACACACACACATAT
>KN487144.1:1096-42460 GCA_000787095.1 Periophthalmodon schlosseri
AGCAGGAACAGGAGTGGAGCCCACCGACTGCACAGCCACATTAATCACACCATTGTTTGCACGCTCGTTTGACCAGAACTACTGCAAACCAGGGCATTTAGGACTATGGGTACTACTTTATAATAACTATCTTAATTAGGCTTAATAAAGCATAAACAAAGACTTAATTCATAATGGACAAATAGTTTATTAAGGATGATTCAGGCTTAGTAACTATTTATTTAAGTGTAGTTATTTAAAGTGTTACCAGGTGATGAAAGTATATTTAAAAGGGCAAATTGGTTGTTTTATTATATTTGATGTTGAATAAAACCATAATAATTGAATACCTTTCATGTAGATGGTTATATATGTGTGAACCTCAGAGCAGCTATTTACAAAATGCATTTTTCACGAGTACGTACTTTTTAGCATTGGGTGTTTGATAGCTAGGTCTTGAGCAGTGGTGTGTGCACTGTTACATAGTGATGCATCTTGTTGTTATGCTCGGCCTTCATGTTTATTCCAGTGTCTCCCTCTTGACAAGGCTGCAAACTCTCCATATGCATCGACCAAGTGTTCAAAGGCCAAACTCCAGCTCACTGTGGGGGAACTCCAGTAAAACGCCTGTCAGGTCTGTCTAATGCATGTCACCCAGTTACTAGCACCACTTTGGGGAATGTGTGAAATGTAGTTAGATCTGCTTCACATCCCAGACTAGACCTTCAATACTATTCTCAAGTATTTGTTTAAGGGTGAATATAGAGCTGCAGAGGTTGTGTGATACAGACTCAAGGCCAGTATTCAGAGTGGTGCTGCATAAGCCTGGTTTGCAGCAGCAGTTTATCAGAATATGAAGGACAATGATGCATGAAATGTCTTTTCTAAATGTCAAGTGAAGCCCAGTTATAAAAAGGCGCTTAAATAGATTTTGCTTTATAGAATTAAAGTGAGTATTATTTACCTTGAATCCTCCTGCAAACACACAATTGAATATTTACTATCTATTTCATTTATTTCTGAATATGTTTGGAGAATATTATAATTATTGTTTATGTTTTAACATTTTGTTATGTCATCACTTTTAATCAGTGCTATTTAGCATAACAAATTTCTTCCTCCAAACTGAAGTCTCCTCCAAGCCACATACTTTTACTGCTTATTATTTCCTTGCTGCTTATTAACTGTTGGATCTTGATTTGATTAAAATTTGATTAATTGTACAGCTCTACTATACACTTTACGTTTCTATTCCACTCATGCCCGTATACGGCCTATTCCTGCCCTGAAATCAAACGCAGGACAATGTGAGCTGAGTATCTTCTCATGAGTGCAGGGGCCGGGCCAGAGGCAGCTGTGCAGACCAAAGCCTGAGGATCTCTTTATAGTCTCCAATGTGTTGTCAGTCTGTCTTTCATCTCGTGCCCTCAAAGGCAGGCCAGATTTCATGATGTGGCTGCTTTATTCAGCCTGATGTGCTGTTGTTGCCGTTCTCAGTATCAGTGTGGTTCTGGTCCGTAGCTCTGAGCTCTGAGGCGGCGTAATTTGGTGGAAAGCTGAGCGAGAACATCTGTTATACAAAGTTTCTGCTCCTCGGGCTTCTGGGAAAATAATATGAGGCCAGCAGTCTACTATTGCAGTGAGGAGCCTACAATCATCTGGTTCAAGGGTCAGTTAGACAGTAGTTTGTTGTGTTAGAAAGAAAAATGTTACTCATTACCATTAGTATAAAATCACAGGCCTCAAAATTATGCCTGTGTTGTTTGTAGTCTTTTTTGTGGGGAAAAAAGCAGCGTGAAATGAAGGTGAAGAGTAGGGAGAGACATTCAGCAATTGTCTTCACAATGATGACCCCAGCACAGAGCAAACCCTTTGGTCAAAGTGGAGCTCAATAAATACTAGGAATTATGATGATGCCAAGGGGAAAAAAAAAACAACAAAAAAACCCTGGATATTTTGATAAACCTGCACAGTTTGGCCTTTTTCAGCAGAAAGGGCTCTCAGGTGCAGTGGACAACAACAAACAGAGGGAAGTGTCTTGTATATTAATATTAGAGTATGTTTGTGTAAATATCATCACATTTGTCTATTACATTGTTCTAATCAGCTATACAAAATGAAAACTATGTAAATGGAGTGGACAACAATATTTGCCTATCCTCAACTGAACAAGGGATATCATTTTTCCCACAGAACAACAATGTCAGCTTCAATAAAGAAAGACATAAAACCTACAATAGTGAGTCACTGTGAACACATGGTTCCAATTGTCTGTATAACATCAATGCAGGGATTAACACATTGTATGTTGACAGTGACAGCTGCACATAAAGAGACATAGGACATGTCAATGTTTTTCAGTCATGGCAAAGTCTGTGAAATTCCACGATAATTACAAAAAGCATGGCAAGAATTTTGTAGTTAGTGCTTGGGATTTTTTATGAGAAGTTCGTAATGGGACAAAAATTCCTTACTGGTGTGGATTAGAATAACCTAGGGCCAATAAATGATCAAACAAGCCAACTAATTAAGTAGCAGTAGTAGTAGTAGTTGTAGTAGTAGTAGTAGTAGTAGTATTAGTAGTAATAGTATAGCAGTAGTATTAGTAGTTGTAGCAGCAGATGCTTAATTTTGAGCTTTTGTAACAATACTGGTTCTGGTTTTAAAAAAAGGTTTATATGAAGGTGATGTATTGCCTTCTATTGTCTTTTATTGTGCCATCATAAACATAGACATTTGTAGTAGTACGTCTGTGTATTGTCATGATGCAGGTGCACAAACAGAACAGGACGTCCCAGCATCTTTTCTTCGTCTATGGTTTGTTCCCACTGTCATGTGACCTGTCTGTGCATGACCACGTCAGCATGACAAGAATGATAATCTGTCTCTCCACATACAAAGCCACTTGTCTGAGTCAATACATGCTCTCAGACATGTGCACATTTGTAACCTCTTTGTGCAGTTCAAATGTTATGTACACAACTGTTTTTATGACAGTTTTATTTCCAATTTTAATGAATTTTATTGTTAAAGGTTTATAGTAGTGTTTGGACATTAAATGCATGTTTAAATGCATTATGAAATCAGTTCAAAGTCAGTAGTCTTTTTTATGTATGCTAATTGTTGATCTTGTATTAACTAACAATAAATGACTGTAAGATTGTCTGTCTTGTCCGTTCGTATCTGACCTGTATTTCCCATTTGCAGTTATATTGAGACAAAGGAGCACACCTTATGAAACAAATAAGAAATGTATCTGGATTTTACGCTTGTCACACTCTGTGCCACTTCAGTGAAAAGGGTGAATCCAGGCTGTATGAGTGATGTGGCCTATAGCTTGTAAGCCCTTTATAAATGAATGGTTTAGGAGCCTGTATTGTGGCAGGTGCTCTCTCATTCACATGCTCTGAACTTTGAAGTGGTTTCTGAGGGATTTATCTTTATGGGAGAGTAAGTAATTGATTCTTTCTACACAGCTACAAAACTCAAATTTCTATAGAATTGTACATAATAGAAAAAAAATAGAAAAAAAACAGAAAAGCATTATGAAAGTTAAAATAAGTGATATGAGCTATATGGATTTGCACAGGGCTAATGGTATCCTCTCTCTGCTCAGACACATGATTAGGTGTCTGCTGCACACCTGCAGGCAAAGCCAGCACAGTAATTACTGAGGGCATAGCCACGTCTGCACGCAACCATCATTAACCCATCGCAGCTCATTTAGAGCCTGTTGTTGTAGGGGAGCAGCGCGGCCTGCTCATCAGCTCCTGACATGTCAAATATAATGCAACAAATGTCTGTGAGCGTTAAGCTAATAAAGCCAGGAATTTGCTGTTGCTTTTTCATCTGGCACCAGTGCTGGAGTGAGGCCAAGACACAGACTTTACCCTGCTCTTAGTTGTAGGATGTAGGAATTCATGAGAGCAACTGTGATAAAACAGGACCAGAAACTACTTGTTTGGTTTCTACGGCCACAAAAAACAGGAAAGAGTCAACCTCAGAAAACCCATAAACACAGTAGAATGTTTGTTTATAAGCCTGTTTTCCACATAGTCCATCCTAAACACATTTTGTCCAATACACAAATGTAGTACAGGTAAAAATAGAGCAAAGATATAAACTTAAGGATGTGAAATCAGCCCACAAATACTGCAACCAGTAGTGTAACCAGGATGTGCCAAAGAGTAATTTCTTCCCATTGTCTGCCATGTATGCCATATATTGTAACAAAAATTAAAACTCATGAAAAACAGACGATGGATGTGATTTTGAAGACAAGTCTGTACCTGAAGTTAAGCTGTGTTCAAATATATGTTTAGATGGTCATTAGCAGCTGCATCTGTCACACTCACATTGACTGGGGCTGCTGGGTCTGTGGGTGGTCGCTGTTGGTAACAGGATAGATGGGAAGTTCCTCTCTGCACCTCAGCCAAAGCTCAGGACTCATCAGAACCTGCAGTAACAAGAAAACTTTCAGAGGAGGTGCGGGGGTAATAGGATTGTAAATTACAGACAGTTTTATTGTGACTCTACATACTAAATCACATATTTTGAAATCATTTGTGTGCTTTCAGGAGTTTGGAAAGCATAAATTTAAAGTAACCTTTTACTAAACCTACACATTGGAAGGTTAGCAAAAACAGTTAGTAAAATGGTGAACTCCATAAGTCTTAATGAAACTTGTCATAACCTGCTTTACATTGTAAGCCCCTTTCCAAAGACCTCAAATAAACCTTAATAAAAAGGTCATATTTCAGAGATTTTGAGATTCATAGCAGATAGCAGCAATAATGGTAATATGGTATGGGCAGTAGTGTAGCAGGAGTAATAGTAGTGATAGTAGTAGTAGTAGAAATAGTGATGGTATTATATGATGCGGTAGATGGTATGGAGTGGTAATAGTAGTCAAAAAGGCAGTAACTGTTTCAAGATTGTGATAGTTACCAAGTCACTTTAAGTGCATAATAGGGGTGCGCTTACACTTGTCTTTGGTCCTGGTTTGAGTCCAGTTTGAGTCCTAATGCAGACTTGACCTCTTCTAGCCTTGGTTTAGTCCTCCTCCAAGTTTAGTTCCAAGTTTAAACCCATTTTAGTTAGTCCCAGTATAGAACCTGTTTAGATGTGGTTATTGTGCAAGTGTGAACACACCCTAAATGTTACTTCTACAAGTCCTGAGCTAAACTAAACTATACTTGCAGTTCTTATTTATTGCTCATTGGTTTATGATGTAATCCTTGGATGGAGTAATCTGTGCACATTTCCAGTCTGTTAGTACTAGCACTGTATCTGTTGAACCTGATCTGCTCCTGTAATTTGCCAGACAGTCATAATGAATTTATCAATTAGCCGTGGTTGGGTGCGCCTTAGGGCTGCAGTCCCGCAGCACTGAGCTCCCATCACTCACTCTGTCAGATAGGAGCACTGAGCAAGAGAGAAAGAGAGAGAGAATCAGTCAGTGTCTTGGTACATTTTCCCCTAAAAGAAAACATATTCAGAATTATATCACCCTCTGCTGGATAAGAAAAGCTTTAAAAGTGTATCTTGTGTTATAGCAGTATTGTAGCATGCAAAGTTTTCAACAATGTTCAAGGGTAGTGTAAATGTTGAAGTGACCATTACTGCATTTCAGATGACATCACAATATTCTATAGTCCAATAAAATTTTATATGGATATGACATTAAACAAGCAGGTGGCAAATCGTCCACCTGAAGAAATACATAGGGCGCCGTTAAAATGCAAATTTCTGTTCATGTAGCAAGTTCTAGAGTCTAGTCATTAATATAAATGATCAGGTTCAACATTTTTAAATATTTCTTGAAATGAAAATACCATGTAATCAATAAGTTTGTATCTTGCCCCCCATCTGGGAGTATGAGATCATCACGTAGACCACTTATGAAAAAAGTTGCAATTGTATTTGTTTTATTAGTGGAGTCAAATACATAGTATACATATATACATGTATATGCATGTTCTCAGTTTTATACATCTGTACACATATTACATTACAAAGTATAAAACATATAATATACAATAATAATATGAATGTACAAATATGTCCATTTATACATATTTTTCAGTGCACTAGTTTCATAGTATCAGTGAACAGGAAACCGTTAGAAATGATGGCAGTTTGGGAGGAGAGCCTTGTGGTCTAACCACTTGAAACTGACAGGCAGGTGGTGGTGGAGCTCCGCCTGCCCTTTCTGTCCTTCTTTTTAGTCTTTTTGGGAGTGGACGGAGGCGATACCACGCTGAGATTCCTGATCTTACTGAAGCTGTTCCTAAGACTGTCCCTCCTGCTCTCCGATGTACTACTGGTGTCTTTGGACGTGAACTTCTCTGGATTACAGAAACCCATCCTTAGGCAGCAACAGCACAGCAGCTCAGCCATGGCTCTCCTCATGTCGCTGCTGCCCAGAGCGTATATAACGGGATTTAGGCCTGAGTTCAACACGGCCAGAGAGATGCAGAAGTCAGCGCTGAAGAGCAGAGCACACTGGCGAGATTCACAAAAGAAGTCCACCAGAAGAAGCAGGAATAGCGGCCCCCAGCACAGCAAAAACACCCCGACTATGGTGATCACGGTTTTCAACAAAGCTAAGGAGCGTTTGCGACTTTTTAGGGGATTGAGCTGGGTAGTTTTGTGCACGTGGCAGTAGATGGCGCCGTACAACACTCCAATTGCCAGGAGGATGAGGAAAAAAATGATGAGCGAGAATAAGATGTATGATTTGGAGTAAAGAGGGAGGAGGGTGGAGCATTCATTCAGGCTGGAAACACAGTTCCATCCAAGCAAAGGAAGGAAGCCAATCACTAAAGCCAGCACCCAGCAGAGCACTACCAGACCATAGATGCGGTAGTAGGACGTCTTGGTGGACTTTTGTGGCAGGGGCTTCATCATGGTTGTGTAGCGCTCCACCGCAATAAGCAGAAGACTGAAGATTGATGCTGCCAGGGCAACGAAAAGCATGCCCTCCCGGAAGAGCCAGAGGGCAGGGGTGAGACGAAAAGTCTGGTTACCCGACATGCAGATATTGACTAAGTAGGCAGCACCAGTGAGTAAGTCAGACAGAGTAATATTAGCAATGCACACATACACCCATCGCCGACTTGTGCGAATGCGGGTAAGGACGGCAATAAGCACCAGCAAGTTCTCCAAAATGATGAAGATGCTGAACGAGAGGAAGAGTAGCACAGATACACTGATGCTGTTGGAGGAGCTGGAGATGGTTCTGTTCTGAAGGCGGCCTGTGTAGTTGTAGTGGAGGAGAATTATGTGGTTCAGTCCAAAAGTGGTGCCATTGGATGCGCCGTAGTCCAGAGGAGAGTGGTACTTGTGAGGGGAGGAGGAGGAGGGAGAGGTGAAGGTGGAGAGGTCAGACATTGTGACAGGTGCTGGTTGAAGTCTGAGACTGTGGAGAAGAGGGGTGGAGGCGAAGAGCTGGACTTAGTGTGAAACTCCTGTGATAAGACAGGCTTTCATGGCACTAAGCAGTGAAGCTCTTTGGACAACACACCTGCAAAATAATAGTATTTGGGCCTTAGAATAATAATAAAAAAGATTAAAAGCTTAAAATATGCTGCTAAAATTCTTCTTTAAATAGCTAGACAAAGTGTAAAAAAACTGAATAAATAAATGAATTAAAAAGTTTGTGCACAATTCCAAATCTTTAGTCTCAACTGTTACTAAACAAAATATAAAAAATAAATTAAAAACAATTGTGATTTAAGAAAGCAATTGCAATGTGCAACATTTGTGCAAAAAAGTTTATGAGAAGTGTATCTCATGTTTAATATTGTACTGTACTAGAGCTGTATGTTTAAAATTTAAAGTGCCCATAGTGCTGAGCTAAGCATGAGGAACAGCTGGAGGGGCATTTAAATTCCTACAAAAGAGTCATTAGAGTTGAATAACATGCAAAAATAGCAAATACTGCAACAACTAGAAGAAAAATATTTGATTAAATGCATCACTCAAAATGTAAATGTAACATATATATTTTTGCCAAATCATTTAAAATTTAAAACAAAAAAGCTGCAAATATTATTGTAGTAACAAACATGTATACAAGTATCTCATTATTAGTAGTAGCATTAGTATAGTTATACAAGTATAAAAGTATCGTGTCTTTTTAAGGTATAGGTACTCACCCTAGTCTCTGGTGGGATGCTAAGTGAGTGTAAAAGAGATTGTCGCTGACTTGGGTTTTTGCTGCTGGGGAAGTAGACCGGAGGAGATTAGGTAGTCACATATACACCACACCCAAAGTTCTACCACCCAACATACGACAGTTTCTGACATACTGTAAAGTACCTGAGACTATTTCAAAGCAGGTTTAGATATGGGCTACAAAAATGTGCCTTTCATTCAGTGTTTTTAATTAAATACATAGGTCAGGGGCATGAAGACCTCTGGGGGTACACAAAGAATATTTCTGTATTACAGCACATCAAATTGCATTACTCAAGATGCTCCAAATACGGGAAATCTTTCAAAACATGCTGAACTCTAGAACACATAGTTGCAAACGTTGACCCAACAACTCTTGTGCACGTCTGGGAGTGTGGCATGGGAGTGCGGTATGGAGCCGTAATATGATTTAACAATAGTTATATAATTGGATTTTTGTTAACAGTTAAACAGATTTCCCTCCAGGAGAGTAAAGAGTTTTGCAGCTCTCATCACAGCTGTGGTACCTGAGCCTTCATCAAGCCTCCACGCTGTGACTGTCAGAGCAGCACTTTGTGGCACTCTTGAGTTCACCAACTACATGTATCCACAAACAACATATGACTTAACCACAGAAGAGAGCAAGACTACTTTCAGGTCCGCACTTAAGCACTCACAACAACAACAAAGTTATATTGTGAAACAAGTCTAAGTAAAAGCAAAAAAAAAAAAAAAAAAAGTAAGTTAAAACAATTTTCATGTATCAAATAAATTAAGGGCAAAACAGCATGCTCAAAATAAATGACCTTGCATCATAGAAAATGGAAAATCATGTGTTGTTGTGATATCCACAAAATGTGCCACATATTTTGGCACATTTCTATCAGAAAAAAGGTTCATATTTAATTTCTTTTGTAATTTGAACAAATTGGACTAAAAAAGTCAGCCTTTGCTGTGGATGTTGTTGGTTTATCTTAATTTAGCTAGAGTTTTGAAAACATTCACAGACAATATCAAGGTGAAAACAATTTAAGGTCCAAGGTGCAAAGTGCAATGACGCGATAATTGACCGACTTTCGGTGGTATTATAAAGAGTGGCATCCCATGTAAGCAAATATAGCTCTGTTTGAAAAATAACTTCTGCTTTTGTTTCCTGGAAGGGGGCCTCAACACAGGCACATAAGCATGGCTTTATATAAAGTTGCATAGTGTTACAAAGAAACACATAAAAGTATGAAATACAACCACAAGTGTCAAAACCACCCGCAACTGTTAAAAACGCCCTTTGGAGAATAACCTGACCACAAAAATGATAAACAAGGCAAAGTCTGACTGTTGGTGCTGTGTTATCATTTTATCTGGTGGAAGGTACGTCAAATGCTTGTCTCTAGACCTGTCACGATAACAAGTTTTTGAAGTACCATATAATGCTACAGAGGAATATTGCGATAAACGATAATATGGACACTACTTTATGCAACCTACACAATAAAAATAAAGAATTATAGACCCAGTAAACCTTTTTTTTTTTTTTTTTTTTAAATTAGGCCTACAGAATCATTAAAAGGCATGAGCTGCAACAAATAAATAGCAGAATGAACTGAAAATTAGCCACATAAGTTACTTTTCAAACCTCTAGAGCTCAAATATGACAAAAATGTACACACAATAAATATTGAGCCCCAAAATATATTGTTGAAGCTATCATTATTTAACGATAAGTCGATATAGGCCTAGTAATTATCATGACAGGCCTACTGGTCTCCAAAGAGATGTCACTGCGGCATCAATTCAATTACTGTTTTGACAAGCATACATTTTCACTGTGAACGGGCTGCCTCTCCACAGATCTAGCCCTGTGCAGCTTGTTATGCTATGTTTAATGCCATATTGTACGCTCACGCGTTTCATCTGTTTGCTGGGGGAGGAAAACATTTATTTTTATCCGCTACAAAGCCTACAGGTTTGATTAAAGGGGGAACCAAAACTACGATGAAACCTGAGCCTAGCCAACCAGATCTGAACCACGTCTTTCTATAACCCCACACAGTAGCCAACAACCATGATGAATTCTGAAATAAATAGTAGTGCGCCTATAATCATATTCGCATAATTGCCCAATTAAGCAACTAAAAAGACACGTGGCTTGCAAGTTAATAATGCATAGTGTGCGTCAATATTCATCACCACGTTTGAGCACTGTAAGCGCGTAGGCTACTAAAATAAACCATATCATAAAAATGTATTTACCTTTTCATTTATGTCGTCAGTTCACTACGAACCTTCGGTAGTTTTTTAACCTGATGGACACTGCCGTCTTGAGGCGAAAATAAGTCAGTGCTTCCAGTGCTCTGCGCCTTGTTACCGTACATGGCAACTAGATCAGGGGTGCCCAAACTCTTTTTACCGAGGGCCATATCTTGAAAAATATTCGACACGGAGGGCCACAGACCAGTGGTCAATACAGTGGATAATTCAGATGGTGCATTTAACATAGTTTTGACATCATAAATAAGGTTTGAAACATTAATTTTAGGTCTGTATGACAATGCAATGTGATGTTATTTACGTTATAGTGGCAGAATTACTCAAATTTGCCATAAAAAGTACTGATTATGATCAATTAGGCCAGTTCAACTGAAGGCCTGAGGGCCAATAAAAAAAAAAATGGTTTGAGGGCCGCATTTGGCCCCCGGGCCATAGTTTGGACACCCCTGCACTAGATAGATCACTCATAAGTAGTAAACGTACACTTTCAGACAAGAAAGTGAAAAAAAAAAAAAATCAAAATACACTCTAACACATTTTATAAAACGTGAGCTATTGTTTTTATAAGAGTTCAGACTTGGGTATGCTTGGAGTGCGCGCATAGAGGTAGAGTCTGCTTTGACCTTTACTGACATTTCAAAATATTATCTATATGGAAATGGCACACATACAAACTAATTCAATTGAAGTCAAAAGTTCGTACGTGAGCCCAACCAGCCGCAACTCCACGGTGACACCCCAGGTGGCGCTGCGCAGTCACAAATGGTGTGGAGCAACAGGATGCCTTATGGGTGCCTTCATTGAATCTGGTTGTGCCTTTTTTTCTCAACTTTTTTTTCTCCGCGCAGAGCTGCTGCTGTTATTTGGGCTCAGAGAAAGGAAGTAGCGCTGGCTAGCCGTGTTAGCCGGTCAAAACTTAATCTGTGTTGGAAAACGATGGATTTATGAGGGGTTTTAATGGTGGGATATCGCGTTTTATTTACTGAACAGTTGTCTTTTTTCGGAAACTCTTTTATGCCGTGCGTTTTTATTGGTTTGTGATCCAGGCGTGTGACTCCAAGCTTTGTCTACCAGCGGTGCTAGCCTGATTTATTTCCAACTCTACATTTGTTTTACCGGAGAAAGAGAAGACAGAACACATTTTAAGTACATTTTATTTTTTCTTCAGTCGAGGAGGAGGGAATGCGTTACAGAACTACACAAAGACAATGAGAAAAACTACCGGGAAAGGTAGGTCCACTAGTACCTCTGTTCTTCTTATTTGCAGGGGGGTGGTTCTCAAATGGGAATGACAACACCTGGATCTGTTTAGTTAATTTGATATGTTTTGATCATAATTCTGTATTTTGTCATATGAACGCGTTTTAAAAGGAAGTTATCAAACGCATAGACACATCGCCGCATTATTGCGCTAGTTCAAATATTCCTGGTGTGTGGTAGAAATTGTCTGTATAATTCAGAGGGAGTGCTCAAAAACTGATCATTGTCTGTTTGGCCATGGAGAAATGATAGTTTTACACCCAGCGTGACCAGAGAATGTAGGCTGACTTGTTGCAGTGCTATGTCCTCGGGCCTGCAGCACAATGTGACCAACCTACATGTCAATAGGTTGTTGTTTTGGTGAGGCCATTGAATTTGGAAGCAAAGCACTCACAGTCATGCCCCTGCAGAACACACTTGCTTTGTGGAACTGGAAATTAACCAGAATAGCCTAGCATCTCACGTCTATGTTATCACTGTTATTATGGGCATTTCATGGCTGCAATTTCTGCCTAGAAACACCATGATTGGAGGGTTTTAGTGACAAAGGATTGCAGTGTTTATAGAAAGGTAACGCTGCTGAATTATCTGCAAAAAAGATAAACCTTTAAAAAGACAAACTTAACTTGTTTTATTTGGCGAGTTCCTCCGTCAGCTCTTCCTGTTATTGGTCATTACAGTAATGTTAAATTATGATGACCCAAAAAATACCCAATTCCCAATTTGAGTTGCACTAGTTTTTGTCTTTTCTTCTACCCATTTTGTATATAGTTAATAAACAACATACAAATGACAAACATTTGCTCATGAATTAGTATTTTCATAGCCCAGATACACACATTCTCATTTAAATTGGGCTGCTTACGGCTTAAAATCGTAGGCCTATATATTCAACTTCTGTCTGACACTCGGGCAACTCTATGGCAATGGTTAGCCACATGCTTACTGTCTTCTGACGTAAATTTATTCCTCTAACCCACAAGACTTCTACAGAGCTGTTGGTTGTGGCGTCTGGTCTGTCAGTGTCCCTGTTATAAATCAGATATCAGATTTTTCGTCGCATATAAAGCCCCCCATCTGTCATATTCAGAATCTAATTATGAACCTAATCCCATACAAGAGGATAAAGGCAAATCTGAAAATATTAAATGCGCTATGTTGCAGATATTATCGACAGCAACAATCAAGAAGATAATCACACAGAATCAATTTTTTATAATGTGATATTTCAAAGCAATTGGGAAAAAAGAGAAAGAAACAGGAAATTGCTGTCACATTTATGCCAAAGCCTAGTTGTAGATTACACATTTTGACTTAGAAAAGCCAAAAGCCATATGGTCTTCTATGATCGTTTTGTATTGTGCAAACCAGTGGAGCTGACAGTGGACTGCAGAATGGAGGGGGAGGGGACCCTACAACCACATATTCAGCTCGACCATGGCTTGTAATTGGTCTGCACATCCTGCTTGACGTAATTGTGTGATATGGGATGAAAAGATAATTGATCCAATCACAGTCTTGGCAGGATTTTCTTGAGGTCTCTCGGCGAATGATAATCCAAGGTTTGTATTCTTTGACAAGATGTAAGCCATATTGTATTTGTGTTATTTTTATGTTAGTTAAATGCTGCGACAATTAGTAAGTCAGATGGTAACTGTTGTTGTTGTTTCTGTTGCTTTATATGAGGTTTTGTTTTTGCCATACTGTATGTAGGTCAAGGACATGTGCAGAGTATAGCTTTACTATGCTGCTGCTGCTGGACAACGTGATGTTGTTTCTATGTGCAGCTGGAAGATTGCTGTGAGGAGGTGTCACCTGTGCAGAGAATACTGTCTAATGTGTACAACATAACCAGACAGACAACTGCACAGTATCCGATCTGAGTGATGCAGTTATAAGGCACTAAAGGGAATATGACGTGTAAAACAGTGTTTCGTCATCAGTAGATTACTCAAAGTTGTATTGTGATTGATTGATTCATGCATGTTTGATTAATCCTGAATTTGAGGCACGAGTGCTCAGGAGATTTTCACCAACCTCCTATCTCCGCCCACTGCTCTGTGTGTACTTAGGATTATTAAAAAGAATTCATGGGTCATACATGTAGATGTAGGGTTCAACAATGTCACATAGCCATTTTTTTGAAAAGCTGCTGCTTGTTGCCAATACAAAGCTGCGGGGCCTTTCAATTCTGTCGTTTTGAATAAGGAGTCAATTGACCTGTTTCTTTTTTAATACCATTTTGGATGAATATTGTGGTTTGCAATGAACAAAATGTAAAATAATGACCTATGTACTATATGTTATTGTTTAATTCTAAATAGAAAAAGAAAATGAAAATAACAACAACTTGGTGTATATTAAAAAGTTTTTCTTAATACTAACTTCATATTGTAGTGTTTTAGCACTATTTTTCTCAGGAGGTTGTCTTTTCTGTGATGCAGATGTACACTGGCTCGTTGCCATGGGTTTGGCAACAGTGGGTTGACATGTAGTGGCTTGTGTTTTTATTTAGCAGTGAGAATGCATCAAGGAAGTGACTATTGTAGTTTCAGTGCTCAAACCAGGCGAGACTCTGTGATGCTGTGTGTTTTGGCCTTACCCATAAACGAAAATCGAGTTGGGTAGGTCCTTGAAACTGGAGGAGGAGATTATTGTGTTATAAAGAGTCAGAAGGAGGACACAAGCTTTTGTATGCACTCCTTTTTAGACATATTTCACATTGACCAAGTGCTACACCTGTGTACAGCATTCACACTGAGGGAATAGTGAGATGTTTTTTCATTTGTCAAGTTGTAATCTCTGACACTATTCGGTTAGATGGAAATAAATGGCCTAAACATTTTGAGTGTTGAAACGGAGAGTCCAGATGGTTTATTCTTGCAATTTTGTTGTTTAACCTATGATAATATGTTAAATGTTCAATCCTGGAAACTTTAACTGACCATTTGTGGTCACAATTTGTTTCATTCAAGCCAGGATTCTGACTGAAACCCCCCTTTGTCAGACCCAACATTGAATGCAGCAACAAATCCTAAGTCAGTTGCTTCTGGGGTTCCCTTTCTAATGAAAACTGTTATTCTTTGTGAAAGAAACTATATATGTTTTTAATTAAAACTATTGTATAAAATTGCCAACTAAGCATTTGAATTTTCAATGACCCACATTTTGCAGCGAGTGACTGAGCTAGATACTGGCCTAGTAGCTACAGACAGAGTAAAGTGAAAACAGTAAGGGGGAGGGCAGTGAGGGTTTGAAGTCATCAATACCACAAACTCCTTGGTAACTGGGCTCTTTCCAGGCGGTGAAGCTGAATTCATGAGTTTTATAAATAGCTGGAGCTGTAATGACAGGGTACAGGGGAGGAAAAGGCACAGTGCCTCCTTACTTTGTTTGTTGTGCCATAACCTTTACTTATCCATCTCAATTCAAACACAAACTCAGGAGGATTGGAATCAGAGCTTGAAGATGATTTTGATTACATCAAAAAGAGTGTTTACATTCTGATTACAGGCATGTTTTAACCCAAGAAACAGTTTAACCAGAATCCACTGGAGCACTGGAATTTTCCACACTCCAAAGGCAGGAGACTGCATCAGAGCGGGCCAGTTTTTGCTGACGTTTCGATGGAAAGGTCTGAATTATTGATCCACAAACTGAGTTTGCTTTCCACACTTTGATGCGTTTTATATTATGGACTTACTGTACACAAAAGAAAATGTCCCCTGGTTTTATAATTGGAATAAAAGCACTAAGTCGAAACATTGAAATCTTTTTGCAGCAGCACCATTTTGAAGACAAAAGATGTTTTAAACATTTAAACAAACATACAAGTGTCTGCCCATCACTTGTACTTCAGGCCTGTGACATATGCAACCCTTTGCATAATGTATAAAACCAAAGCTGTGTGTACAGCTCAGATTTCACAGACATATTGCAGTCACTCTGTTGTCAGTCCCTGCCCACTCCTCACTTCTGCAAGTGCGGACGCTGATTGACTCCTTAATGGGCTGGTGGAGTGCTTGACCTTCCTCTTCTCCATCTCTCTGCTGCCACTGAGCCTGTCCCTGGGCTCTGGATTATGGCCAATGAGAAGGCACAGCCCGGGGTGTCTACAGTTCTTTGTACTGCTCTTTTTCATAATCTCTTCAGATGCTGTCAAACACCTAAAGAGAGTCGGGACCTATTGGTGGTTTTCATATTCTAGAATGTGATGATGTCATACTCCCAGATGGGGGGCAAAAGACACTTTTTGATTACATTGTACTTTACCACAAAATATATAAAAAAAGGTAAATTCATAAATGTTTAACCGGATTATTTCTATTAATCACTAGACCCTACAACTTTCTGTATTACAACAGATATCTGCATTTTAACAATATTTTAGCTGTTCCCATCTGTATTAAATATTATTGCCTTACAGAATGTTGTGATGTCCTCTGAAATCCAGCAATAGCTGCAGCTGTTAATTGCTTTGAAGTATGTAGCAATGTAATCTAGGTTTGAGGTCAAAACTTACATTATGAGTTTTAGTCATGTTATGATGTAATTTACTTATTATAAAGTTTAATACTTCGGCATAAAGAGGAACTCAAGACATCTGTAGTCTACATCCTCCTCAAATAGCCTTGGCCACACAGCTAATCAACTATTTAAACTGCTCCATTCTTCACTGTACTAAAACAAAAGTCCCTTCCTGAAAGTAAATGCACAACACATATAACATTCTACCAAGACTATTCTGATATGAATAATGTATTTGTTCATTTTAAAACATAGTAGGAATTTAAACCACCACTCCTTTAAAGAGCAGTGTGAGGTAAAGCACCAGCTGTAGTGAGTAACTGGTGCCACTATAGATGCCAGAGGGAGTGAGCGTGTTACACTGGACACTGTGTTAGAAGAACTCTCTCAGTGAAGAATGTTGGGCATGAGATGCCAGACTAACAGCATTAGTATGTGGGCGGTAATGTACTGTGCATTGAATATTGCCAAATATAACATGGGACATATGCTTCAGCTAAACATGGAGCATTCAGTGAGCCCAGCCCAGATGACTGGAGCTCTGTGGAGAGTGACAAAAGACAAGACAGAAAAGTAGCTCAGACACAGCAGAGGCAGAAAGGGAGAGAAGAGATGTAGTATAGACCGTGTGTCCGTGTGTGTCCATGTGTGTCCATGTGTGCCCTTGTGTGTGTCTGTGTGTGTGTGTCTATCTGTGTGTGTCTGTCCGTGTGTGTGTGTCCATGTGTGTTTGAGGCCTGCACCGCTCTGTTTGTTTTTACTCTATTTTTACACAGACGTCTGCCTTTGGTCACTGATGAATGGAAACATGTGTAAGATACATGGATCCTCAGAGAAATGAAGCTGGATGCTGTACAAGGTAGAAGAGCCATGAGAGAACCAGAGCAGACTCAGGCCCTTTCATACACTGAAAGTGCCGTTGTTACACCTGAGGTAGCTCAGAAGCCATAACCTAAAAGTACTTAGTATCCATAATTACTCCATATTCTAGGGTATAGGCCAAGGCTGTATGAAATGTGAAAACTTTCACAGCAGATGGTTAGTTGGTTGGATGGGCAGTACTAACCATATTGACAGTTTGTAAGACAAGCTAAAATGTTTTTTTTTTAATTATCATTTTATATTTGATATATCATTATATTATTTGATATATTATTATTTTTGGCGAATTGAAAATGAACAAATACAAAAGCTATTTTTTAATATCTGCCATTTCATGACAAACATTCCTCTGAAGGCTATTGTTTACAATTTGTTTGTTTTCATAGATTAAACAAGCCGAAAGTGCATAAAATGTTGTATTACATTGTCTTTCTAAAACAATAATATCTGATAACGACAGTCTTCTTTGCATGATTTATATCTAGTACTCCCTGCTGTTATCTGCCCTGTTTCAGTTCAGACTCAGGTCAAAGCATGTAAAATGTTAGTTCAGTGTTATTAATGTTGGGATCTCGACTTGTAAACAGAGTGAAATGTCAAACCACCCACACATAAACTCCTGTCCAGACTTCCCTGTGTGATGCACTCACTAAAAGAAAATATGGACATTTTTACTACGTGAAGTGGGCAAAAAGCCAAGATGTCTGCTCTAAGCAAACTGTGTGTGCAGCATGGCAGCGAGTGGGTAGTAGGATTACTTGACTGTGAACTTTGAGCGGCACAGTGGCTATTCTGGGGCTACAATAGATCTGTGTGTTTGGGAAGTGTTTAAAGCAGTGCAGCCCACATGAGCGACTGTGCACAATACTCCATTCTGTCTACCCTCTTCCTTCTTTACTTCCTCTCTCCCTCTCTCCATCTTTCTCTCGCTCCATCTCTCCTTCCCCCTTCTCTCTCTCTTCCTCTCTTCCACTCTCTCCCCCTCTTTTCTTCTCTCCAACTCTCTCCCTCTCCCCCTCTCTCCATCTTTCTCTCGCTCCATCTCTCCTTCCCCCTTCTCTCTCTCTTCCTCTCTTCCACTCTCTCCCCCTCTTTTCTTCTCTCCAACTCTCTCCCTCTCCCCCTCCATCTCTTCCTGCAGCTGTCCTACATCTTCAAACAACTCACCCTGGTTTTTGGATTTCTATGTGTGCACATGGGACCATCTCCCAGCCTGGGAAGTGCTTCTGAATTGACCCATTGTATAATTTAAACTACATGTATAACTATGACAACATCTGCATCTGTCAGTTACTAAAGCATTATTTAGTTTGTTGATTTACTTTTTAATGGAATATCCTGTTGTGACAAATTTATAGTTGGATGTATCGAGCACAAAATTTTAACCAACGCAAGAGAGGGTTTGTCTGTGCTATGTGTCTGATGATTGCATTTTATTAGTGTCCATTTGTCTCTTCTTGCCCTAACTTACCTCCTCAGTCTTTTCCAAGGACATGAACTGGTTTAAACTTCACGATTATTTCAACGTGGATAAGATGAGTGGTGCGGAAAACCCTCCGGAACCTCCTGTCAACACTGACCAATGTGAAGCCCAAACAGCCAATCAGGTTAAGCTCTGGCTCCTGGCTCACATTAGAACTCACAAGCTATGGCCTCATTGGCCGGCTGTATTTCATTTGGCTTTACATCTACACTTTCAGCTCATTGGCCTGAGTGAAAACATAAATGTGTCCTCACCATCTTTGTGCCACAGGCCTGTTTTTACTTTACATAAACTTAACTGGATAAGAAATGATGGAGTAGACCAGTGGTTCTCAAGCGTTTTTCTTCTCCACCTCAGAAAATATTTGCCTTTCAATACCTTTCATTTCCTTTTAAATATAGTTTGTAACACTGGACCTTTTAAAAATGACATGCACTGCTGTCAACTGTAGCGACTATTTCTTTACAATGTACACTTCTTTTAATTAGCATATCAGCTGCGTTTAACAGAAAAGCACTGAATCGCATATAAGTTAATCTCATCAAAAATAGCCATGGGATTTGATTTTTTAAATTTCCATATTACCCAGCCCTAGTTTTAAGTTGTTACTTGTATTAACCTTATTCGGCTCAATTTTACCGTTGTTACTAAACCGCACTGGCATTGTGGTGGCACTTCCGGGTTAAGGGAATTCCATTCATCTTGCTGGGGAATTTAGGAAAAAGTTTCACCTTCTAAAACCTTCTAAAATCTTATATAAAGTAGGTTGATTTGTGTAAAATGTTCATGTGAACAACAAATTAACAAGGGAGGCTTTAACTGGCTTTGTAGTCCGTAGAACTCAAAATCGGCAGCCCCATGAAATAATAATACAACGAATGACGATGGCGGCACCCATCAGAACTTCTGGAATAACGTGAATACACGTTTAACACTGTACAAGGTTTTATCACATTGGTCTTGCTTGCCTGTAGTGGTGCTAGCTACCTTTCCTGTCACTGACTTTAAAAGAGCATCAGCAAACCAAAAGCACCAGGATGGAGGTATTTACAGAGAGTTCAAGACTGATCTTTTTTTCCACAGCGTGACCTGGCATCTGGACTGGGTTAGAGCAGCCGTACCAAATGTCAGATGGAGGGGGGTGCACAGCGGGGAGGGTGGGGGCGGCATCCTTTGTGAGACCCTCCACACGAGACAGGAGGCATGGAAGTCGCCGTGGATGCGCTTCAGGAGGCAGTTAAACTGACGGGAGTCTCGCACAGGCCGAACGGATTACTGACCCGCTGTGATGTGTACATAAAGTAGGAGTTTATTAACCAGTGCCCAAGACTAATGTTGGATTGCCTTGAGAAAACACGACTTGCTGATAATTTCAAGCTGTTCGAAAATAGGTCATCCATGTTTTTAAATCAAGGAGCCATGTTTACCACACACGCGTGATCAGGGTCATAACTGCCCTGGAGGGATGTGAAATGAGCAGCAGTCTGCCTTTATAAGCCAGCCAATACACTACATTCAGAATGCTCATATTGAAAGTGGCGAATCAATGGAGCACTCTATGATGGCCGCAAATTGATTGGCTTTGTGCATTGTAAAATGGTTGGCCGAAGGTTGAAAGTTTTATTAAGCATTATTAACTTTTGATAACTTCAAGTTCAAATCTTAATACTCCTTAATACCCCAGTAGCAGATGCTCCTCAGCTTGTATTGTTCGTGGATGGCTGTCCCGGGACCTGACCTAAAGGCAGGGGGAGGAGCCAAGCTTTTAGTGCCCCCTTTTTTCTCCCCTTCTTGTCTTGGTCTCTCTTTTCTCGATCTGTGTACCTCTTATTGAGCTTGTGTCTGCAGCATGAGTTAATTCCTGAGGTTTGGGACTGTTGTAAACAAAAGGTTTGCTTTGTGAATAGACCACATGGCTCTGGTGGGAGGGCCCTGCGTCCATTCACAGCCATCACAGAGGCATCTGCACTTCCTATAGAGTGGATACCCCAGGGCTGGTGTTGGCTCTATACAGCAGCATAGGAGCAGTCTTTATGCATTTATGAATCTGTAGTGACACACAAACACCCTGGAGGTAGAATACACGTCAGAATTACGCACACAACAAATCTACAGTGCTTTTCCAGTGTCTGTCATTGAATCCACCGGACAAAACGCCTCTTTTGACACGCAGCCAGCCCCTCTCGTCTCCATGAGGTCATGTGTGGAGAGGAGGACTGCTGATGGATACTAACTTCAGTGGCCCCTGTTCCACTTTCCCCTGGAAGCGGCTGAGGCACAAATGTTTGAAATCTGAGTAAAATAAATTGATGATATTTAACTTAAATACAGATGTTCAGGTGGTGTGCAGTCCTAACAAAGTTTGGGCTGGACATTTATCATACCAGATGCTTTCTGAATGAGTACGGACATTTTATTTAATAAATGCCATGATTGTGGCCCAATGTTTTTTTTTCTAGTCAAACTGCTTGTATTGTGAACAAAAGGACTGCTCTAAGATGGCTAATGAAGTCAATACCACTATTCCCTTTAAAAAAACAAAAAACTTGGCAAAAAAGCCAAGCAACTTTTGGTGCAAACATCTGGTGTAGAACCTATGCCAAATCCATATGCAAAGCACTGCACAGTATGAGGCAGATAAACTGCTGTGTTGATCTCAAAAGAAAAGTGATAAAAGAGAGGACCTTAAGCTCAGGTGTTTTTTTTGTTTTTTTTTCACTGTGTAACATGCAGGAGAGATAAATTATTAATATGCTGTTTTCCTTGTTGCTTGTATACTGTATGCATAATGTAAATTGGAACCATGTAGACAGAATGTATAAATACGTTATGAAACACTGGCAAGTTACTACTTCACACTACTCCACAGATATAGCATATTACTCATGAGCATGAGATTACTCATAATCTGGAATCTAAATGTGGGGACTTAAAAGAGTAAAAGGAAATGATTATTTAAGAAGTGATGAGTTATTTCAATTTAAAAACCCTGCTACCTGTAACATTTTTTTATCATTTAGAAGTTTTGATTTCATAAAGGTCATCACAGGCTACTACTGGAAGGGTTTCACTGTTTTTGGTTTCTTTAATTGTGAATAGGCCTATTAATGAAATTGAGATAATACTTAAGCTTGATGCCTATTCCCTACTTCTCATTAGTGAGTCATAACTGTCTCATTCACAACATTTCATGACTGGGAGGCAGCCTCTTTAGTCAGCCTCTTTAGGTCCTCTCACTGCACAACAGCTCAGCCTCAGATGAGTGGAGCTGTGTTGTGTTTGACTTATGACCAAGATATATGTCTTTATAAAACATGTATGTAGTCAATGGCAAAATTAAAAGTAAGATCAAATGTCAAGTTTGTTTTTATATTACAGATTTACTGGTTATGTTCTGTTGGAGTGTGAGTCTTTCTGACATCATTAACCTTTTAGTGTGTCAGAGTCCATAGGAACACACTGTAAATAAGAGAGAACAGAGCTGCTGTTGGTCATTCACTTCCTGTCTGATCAGAGACCGGAGGGTGTCTCAGCACTGACTGTTTTGTTTATGAAGGACTGGCCTCAAGAGTCACTGCTTTCACACGTCTCTGATGATGAGCAGGCCATATAAAAGCAGAGTTATTCTGCCTCTGCATTCTCTTGTTCAGGTCTGTGAACATGCCATTGTTTTGTCTAAAGGCTTTAGGAAGTGGTCTGTACAATGAGCCAAACATAGTTAGCTGGTTTTACTTCTGTTTTGTGTGTCAGTCAACTTTTTGTCTCAAGGCAAACGTACTTAAACATAACTGTGATGTTTTGTTATCAAACTCAAAATTGAACCATAGCCTTTTATTAAATCTTTGTGATTTAAAAAAAAAAAAAAAAGACTAGTTATTGCAAACATCAAAACAAAACTTAATTTTGCCTGGGATCCAGAATACACACTTGTTCAATACTTTATGAAGATGTGAGTCTGGTCACCGGTGAATCTCCCCGTTTTCAAATTGGCTAATCCACCTGTCAATCACGCCCATCGGGGACATGCATGGTATGGGGAAAAATAAAGGAAAAATATATCACAGGGGGCTGAAAAACTTCACAGATTTCAGCAGAATCAATGAGCGAAGCACTAAACTGTTAATCTGAGGTTGATCTTATTTCTAAATGGTATGAGCTCCTTCGTTTCACATGTGTCACTGAAAAAACTGAAAAATCTGATTGCCCAATCACATTTGGCCAGGCTTCAGATGTATCGGAGGGCATGGGGACCAGACTGATATCAGTCAGTATAAAAAATACGCACAGATATCATTCTGGATTTGCCAGGCAAGACTTCGGTAATAATTTGGTAATTTGGTACTCGTCATGTTTATTCATTGTCTAAAAATACTTCAAAGTAAATCTAACAGTTTAACAGTTTATCAGTAGAGTTTGAGTTGATGTTGAGTATAGTAAAGGGCCAGGATGCACTGTGCACATGGGCTGTATGTTGGTTAGGGGAGCTAAGCTGAATTCCTCATTATTCTGCTGTAGTCTGATGCTCTTGGGTTGTGGCTGGTCGTAAGCAGCTGAAGTGCCAGGCTAAGCCCACGCGGAGCAGACTGGTGTCTTATCTGAGGAATGCTAGCCATCTTTACAGAGGATCCCTCTCAGCAGGGCGATCCTATAATCTGAGACTCAATCAGCTTTGATTGTCTCCTGAGACCTCTCTCTTTCTGTCTCACTGTTGACTTTTCTCTGCGGTCAGCTTCTCTTCTTTCACCACGCTAACACATATCATTTGATAATATTTGCTCATTTCTACAGTTTTCTTTTACTATTTTACCTCTGGATGGGAACATCTTTACAGCAGACCCTTCCATGATGGAGCATAATGCAGAGGCTGTGTCTGTGGTCGCTGTAGTTTTGAATGCCTTGCTTTGGTTTTACAGGCTTCATGCTTCTGGGGCTGTGGTCAGCTCTGCTGGCACAATAACAAGCTCATGACTCGGGCTGCTCTATTTTTCCTTTAATTCGTCAATGTGACACAAATGATCCAGATTTTTTTTTACACTGGGCATCAGTGTGATGTTCTCATGTTATTGGAGCTTCAGCCAAAATATTGCCATTACATTAATTATTTTACAGATTGTTCAGAAAGTATGTATTATTGTATAATAACAACAGGGGTTTTGTTGGGAGTAGAATGTTAAGAAAACTTTAGAGGAGTTGAACACTTTGAGATGCAAATTCTATGAAAGCGCATTGCCCCCTGGGCGGTTTATTTGTGACAGTTTGTTACTTTGAGTTTGTCCAAATAAGCCTTTCTGCAGAACGAAAAGTACGATAAACTGTAGGCTCTGTGTGGCTCAGGTTACTGAAGCAGTGTCACAGTAATTTAAACCAGACTCTTGTTTCTTCGGGGGGTGTGCCAAACTTTAGCCACGTTTGCTATAGACATGTTTACAAATGTAAGGTTAAGAAAGGCTTGTTTTATAGGTACAATTGAATTTTTGTAACTTTAGAGTAGGGCCAGTGCACTGTTGATGTTTTTTTTCTAACATTATAAAATATCAATAAGTTAATCAAAGAGAAGGACATCAGACTTTGTTGAAGAGTTCTAGAAGGACTGTTGTTGTCTTTTCCATAACACCATTGTAATGATGCAGTTACAAACTGTAATTGATGATTAGCTGTCAAAGGATCCTCACATTCTTTGGGCTTGTAGTTTGTGAATTTTGTTAAGTGTTCACCAGCAATGGCACTAATAGTTTCCTAATAGTAAATGTGTAAAAATTTTGCCGTATTGGGTCTGTGGCTCTGTTAAGACTGACAGATCACCATCAGTAAGCTCATCTGTGAAACGTGTTATTTTTGGCAGGCTCAAAGGCGTGAGGAATTCCACTGACAGCAGTACGTTGCAGTGATACTAGTTTGTTTTAAATAGAGATATTATGGCCCCGTCAAACGAGTGTGTTGTTTCTGGGTTGCAGGAGTTGCCTGGTGAGGAAGGCGGTGTGCGGCATGCTGAGGCCACTCCCCCTGGCCCAGGATGAGTGTCAGAGATGGCGCTGCCACCATGGCAACGGTCGCAGGTGGAGGAGGAGGGGGAGGTGGGCCAGCCAGCCTCAATGACCTTGACAACCGCTCGTACCTGCTGCAGATTTACCCCCGGCTAACTGCCCAGTCCTCCGCCTGCTGTTGCCTTACGTGAGTAGATACAATATAAAAGTCACAGGTTATGTTGAGTGAGATTATTAATACTTGTCTCAATGTTTCTCAGAGTGCAGAAGGACTCCACAGCAGCCTCCGTGATCTCAGACGCTGCCGCAGCGCTGGGGCTGGACCCTGGGCGCTCTTATGTGTTGGCAGAGGTGAAAGAAAGTGGAGGTGAGGAGTGGATCCTGGAGGCTGGGGATCTGCCGGTACAAAGGGTTCTGCTGTGGCCTCGCAAAGCCCAAGAGAAACATGCTCAAAGTCTGGGCTTCTACTTCTTGTTACAGGTACTGCTCTCTATTAAACATATAGTACTGGGTCAAAACAGATGTTATTAATTGAGGTACACATTGTCAAAAAGGATTCATAAGTTAAAGGAGGGTTGCCAAACTTTTTTTTCTTGAAAAAAACTAAAGTTTTGTGTTTTGCCTCCTAGTTTGAAAATCAAGCACCCTGACTTTGATAAAACAGCTCTTAATTTGTCCCACAGGAAAGGAACCACGATGGCACCATTCGATACGTGCACCTCCCGCCACTGTCGAAGGAGCAGCAGGTACAGCAGCTGGCCGCAAGGGGCTTCCTCCCTCCACCACAGGACGATTTTGCAGACCTCTGCAACCTCCCTGTCCTCAATGAGGATACTATATTAAACAATCTCCGCACACGCTTCTACAAGAAAAAGATTTACACCTATGCAGGCAGCATTCTCATTGCCATCAACCCTTTTAAGTTTCTGCCCATCTACAATCCCAAGTATGTCAAGATGTACGAGAACCACCAGCTGGGCAAACTGGAGCCCCATATCTTTGCTATTGCAGATGTAGCATACTATGCCATGCTCAGGAAAAGGGTCAACCAGTGCATTGTGATCTCTGGAGAGAGTGGTTCAGGCAAGACCCAGAGCACCAACTTCCTCATCCACTGCCTGACGGCTCTTAGCCAAAAGGGCTACGCCAGCGGGGTTGAAAGAACCATCCTGGGAGCAGGGCCTGTGCTGGAGGTAAGACATGATCTTAGAACTATACAGTGATATTAAGTATAAGTCAGATGAAAACTGTTTTAAGGGAGAAAATATATGGCTCCCCTCTGAAGTTAAATCCTGTTTTAAGACTGCATCTCTCTGGAAACAGCTTTTTTATTGACTTTGTGTGCACCACACATGCTTTTTTGCTGACTAACAACTTAATTTTCTTACTTTATTGCACACATTTTAAGAATAATTTAAATAGTATGCTGCACCTTTTTGCACTGAGAGATACAGAATGCCTGATCTTTGTGAGTCAGCAAAGATGCAGGATGCAAAGCAGTACTACAACCGAACTGATATGGTTAGTTCTGCAAAGTTCCCAATTTTACTTTGTTTACTTACCCTTTTCGTTGCATATTCTTGCTTATCTAAGGTATAAACTACACTATATAAAACTGATGACACATTCATTGGCAGTTTGACCCTTGCTCCCATGGCCAAGACACTGAACCCCAGTGACTGTGTGATGGGTGATATAAAGCGCAGTGCCAAATGGAGGTAGACAAAGAACATTTACACGCTGTAGCTAGTTTCCATTGCATGTCACTGTCAGTCTATGGCTTGCCTCTCTGGATGTGCATCACTCTGTCAGTTGCTGGCTCTTTCTGACAGTTGAAAGGGTCTATGGAGAGATGGACTGTTTTTCCCCTTCATCAGCAGAGCACGGGTCCCTCCGGTTCAGGCGCTGCCACTTTGTTGTCCAGTCCCTCAATGCATTTTTCCTGCTGGCCCATTCCAGAGCTGTGGTTTCAGAGGCAGACATGAGATGCATTTAGCCTTTCCTGGTCAATAGAGGAAGTCTGTCATTAAGTCCAAGTATTCATGTTTTAAAGACATCTCATTGTATTCTGCTGTGTATGCAGCTTATGTTACTTACAAATAATTTAGTATTACATTGTGATACAGGCTTGTGCATTTTGCGGTTTGAACAAATATGGGAGGTTGAACCACAGGCCTCAGTTACATTTTGAGGAGATGAGGTCATTGTTTGTAGTCCTGGCTGCTGGCAGATTCAGCCACTGTGTGTGATTGGGTCTTTTACTATGCAATGTGTTTCCCCTTTTTGAAGACTAAAACTTGGCATATAAAATAATTCAATATTTATCTTAACAGTTAACATTAACAATAATTAATATGAACTGTACGTCCTATAGCCATTATTGTACAATACATGTTTGCATTGGCCATGTTGGAAAAGGCCTGCACAGAGCCATGAGCAGTTTACTCATGAACTGGTTTAACTGGTTAATCTGCTTGTTGCGTACTTCTGTGGGAGTTCTTGTTTTCTTTAGAATGGATATTTATAATTATGTTAATTATGACTTTACTTTGTGGAAACACCCAGTTGTATTTAGTAATAATCAGCACTGAAGTATACTAATGCTTCTATATAGCCGTTATTTATTAAACATACTTACTTGTATTGTTTTATATACTGTGGATCTCCTTAATGCCAGTCCATCTCATATCATTACTGACAGGAAGTTCCTATCGTCCGGAACTCTTTAACAGGAAGTAAGTACGACACGGGAAGTAACCACGCTTCTTATAGTCGCTGTGACTTAAGCTTGGAGGGGCGGAGAGCGGCAAGAGCTGTATTGTTGTCCAGGAAGCATAGAGGAGTAGCTGACCATTCTTACCCATGCTCTAATCGTCTGTCTCATTATTATAAGTCTTTCCATTTTGGCTATATTTGGACATTGATGTTTTTTTTTTATGCCTAATTAAATGAATTGGGCAGTTGCATGAAAACACCAAGGTGATATGAGCTGCCGACTGTTCCCATATATTCAAGGCAGTGTTACCACATAAACCTTGGTTTTGATGTGGTGCTCCTGTAGACATGGGTGGGGCAGGGTGAAATGGCTACAAACTGGTAAAACTGCACACCACCATCATCTATTACTGGAGCTTGCACATTAAGATGTAAGCCCTAGTGGTCCCTTAATGTCGTACAGTGACAATAATATGATCAGATTTCTATACATTTCAGGTTAGGGAAGTAGATACATTGTGTTTATTTTATTCCTAATTTTATTTATTTATTTATTTATAATTTTATTTCTATTATTTTTTGGTTGAGAACGTTTGGAATTCGATTGTGGAATATCTGTGTATACTAATATGGGAAGGGCAATATTGACAAAAATGAATATTACATTTTTTACATTATCTGACATTTTTTGGATTATTACTATGACAATCCATCTGAAATGTGCTAAAATTAAAGCTTCTTAAATATATATTTTTATTTGAGCTCTTTTTAATTTTATTTTAGACTCAATTGGATTTTCAGAATTTGCATAGTATAACCACAAGATGCCACAAGAATAATAAAATAAAAATAATAATCCCTTCAGATAGATATAAGGCAGTGTCTATTAGTAATCTGAACACAACTGAAGAAGCGGCTTGGAGGTGCAGTGAAACGTCTTCACTCCTACAACTTTTTATCCAGTTGATAGATTTGAATTTTTCTTTTACTAAGGATCATACTTGGACGACTGAGGGATTACACAGACAAAACGAAATAAGTAAAAAGTCATTCTTTTTGACTGTATAGATGGAGAATACCCTTTGTGGTTGAATGATTTAAAACTTAAATTGATAGGTCAAGTAAGTTCATTGTTGCACTTGGCTTGTACTTCTAGTTGGAAAATAATAATAATTTACACACAATTTTGAATGTGATCTGAAAGTATGTCAGAGTAAGATTTTGTCTTTGCTGTGGGGTATTTCTAAACACACTCCAGCCACAATTTCAACCCTCTCCCAGAAGAGCTCTTAAAGCTGTTGTTTTAACTTAAAGAATTCCTTCTTTGTGAACCAAAACCGTTAATTATAGCTTGAGGGGTATAAGTGCAGTTTTAGGATGTGTTGTGTGGTGCCAATTTGGATCGCAGCCATGCATGGAGGAGGACATAACTGCTTTCAGTCACTGCCAGTGTCATGTGATCTCACTAAAGCTCCTTCTCTAATTGAGGATAACAACAACAGTTATTAGGTCACTGAATGCTACAGTTTGAACCAATACTGCAACTACTACAAATTATACTGACAATTATATTATGGAAAGGCTATTCTTCTGCTTTTTGGAGTGAATTTTTGGAGTGGTTGTGGTGGTCTGAATGTGAGAAATCTCAGTGGCAGTTGGTGCTTTGAGCCTTTTGAAAGGACTAAGACTGCACTGAGGTGTGAAGTCTCAGGGCCTTGGCAGCGTGCGTGGAAACGGTTAATAAGACCTGTTTCTGTGCTGAAAAAATGTGCTCATTTTACACATCTTGATATGAATAATTTTTGAGGAACACTTTGGTATCACATCAGTTTGCAATTCACACTTCGCAGTTTGCAACATAGTTCAGAGAAAGGCAATATATTACTAATAATACTAATACTGTTATATAGGGGTGAACGATGTGCCAAAACATATCACAATTTTCTTGGCACCAGGACACAATTTTGAATTTTGATTTAAACTGTAGTATCTATACATTGCCTTTAATAAGTAAATAAAGTAATATTTTTCTTCTGAATGTTCATATCTGACAGTCATTGATTAAATCTACCTGTTTCCACTGTTGTCACTCAGAGCATGACAGGCACTGACCAATAGGAGGAGGAGGTGGGGTAAAGTGTTTGAGCATAGAGCCGCATTAAACCGAATGCCTTTGAATTAAATATCACCAAAAGAGCAGATTATCACAGGGTTAAGATCACAATTAGATTTGTATCTATATATCACCAAGCCCTATACTGTTATGAGTGTCTGTCACGCTTTTATTTTCATACAAGATTACAGTGTGCAGAGTGGAAGTGTGGGTATATAGTTTATCCTACCTGGGTGCTTGGCTGCTTTTGCCTCTTGAGACGTTACAGGTTGTAAACAGCACTGGTTTTGAGAAACTCCTTCTTTGTAAATAAGAGGGGTGTTTGTGTATTATGGTGTTGAATTTAATGTACAGTTTGTGTTAGCATAAATATAGTTGAAATTTGAATACAAAACTGCGTAAGTGAGGTGTGAAATGTTTTTTTACAGGAGTGGTTTTAAGAGAAGTGGTATTTTATGGGGGAAATTATTTATGGTAAAAGGGTAAAATTTGGGTGGGCAAACTTGATGATAGCACTCCAGATAAAAATAATCAGATCATATTGTTGCAGTTCAACAGAAATGTCTTCAAATGGGTCTTTTCACTGAAAGTAGATTTTTTTTTTTTTTTGTTTTGCAGTATTTGTTATAGAATATAGATAATTGCAGTTTGAGTAAATTGTCTTCATTTAATGATTTGGTGTAAAGTAAACAAGATACCCCTTCAGTATAAGTCAGGTCTGGGTGCTGTATGTTTTGGGTCCAGGGCAGGGAGGATATTATGATAGCTTTGATATGGAGTAATTTGTTTGTTTTGACATTAATACACATTTTCTTCATAAGCCCAACTGAATAATACATAATCTTCTCACTTTCTGCTCACTCTTACTGTGTTTTGAAGTGGGATGAACTCTTGTTTCCAAAGCATACCAAGTAGACCACATTTTCTGGTGGTCGTTGCTTTGAATACCGTTGGATATCTTCCTCATACCTATTGGCCGCTCCAGCCAATCAGGCGCTGGGCCGATGGGCATGTTTGAATACGAATGATGCTGTGACTTGTTTAGAATTCTCTGTATGGTGTTGCAGACTGCGCTTTGCAGAGTTTTCCCAGGGTTTTAGGCTGTAGAGCTTGTTGAGGGGGAGAACTGGGACAGAAATGGTGAATTTGGCATCGTTGTTATTGCATTTGGAGCTTTTCATTTTTAATTCCTGTTGGGAAAAGATTTTGCACTAAGCACATGGGGAGAACAATGATGAAGTGTATGAGACATGTTTTAGTAAGGAGGGCCTTTGTCTGAGCAAGCCCTGTGTTGGTTGAAAACTTTTTGGTCATTAAAACACAATATGATACACATGGTCCAAAATCTAATGTGTTTCCTTATTTGGTATCAGTTTGTGGCCATGGAGTAATTTTAACGCATTGTACAAATTGGATGAAGGCTAATGAAAGGCTTTGAAGAATTTTCATTGGCACAGTGACAAAACTGAAACTAGGTCAACAGTTGTAGAGGAATCCCGATAGCAGCCTTGAGGCGGGTGTGTGAAGTTGTGCCCCCTAACTGTCTCTAATCAGGACTAACAGCACTGTATCAAATTCAGCCTGCGACTGCCTGCACTCACACAATACAGCGCCTATTTAACATTCACTGAGTCAACTTCCCCTGTGGTGTCCTTTTGTTTGTCGATGTATCGGTGGTGCTGTAACCATGTGAGCATGTGCATCAAGGAGCAAACAGAGCACTGATGCATCAACGACTACTGGAGGCTTGCTTTGCCCAAGGCCAGTATGCTCCAACTTTTTTATTCATCGGATGATTAAATGTGTAGGCCTGTCACTATAACAATTTTTGAAGCACTATATATTGCTACAGAGTTATACTGTGATACAATAATATTGAAACAAATTTATGCCACTAACACAAGATCAAGAATACAAGATAATCCCAGTAAACAAATGTTTAAATGTACAGAATCATTAAAAGGCATAGGCAGCAACAAACAACAAAAATTTGCCATAGAACCCTTTACAGCCCAAATCTTTTCATATTACAGCAAAAATCTCTCCACTATTGCAAAGAAAATGTACATACTATAAATATTGAGCCCCAAAATATATTGATAAAGCTATCATGTACTGAACGATAAGGCCTAGACATGTGCACAAACAGAAAGTTACATTTGTCAAAGTGACTATTTGTGTATTTATAAAGCTCCCATTCCAGACTTTCTAACTTGTACATGATTTCTCTTCCTCTGCCTCTCACTCAAGCACACATTCTCACAAGATAATGAAGCAAAGAGACTGAAGTAGAGAGAGAAAGGGGGTACTCAGAGATTGATGAGCACTTTACTTTGGAGGCTACAAGGGGCATGGAGTCCTCGCTGCCTTTATCAGAACCATTTGCTCTATTTAGCCTGTAAACGTCACGTTCACTCTACTATACATCTTATTTTCTGAGGTCAAAATAAAAAGGTCACATTTTTGTTCTTGTTCTAACATGCATGCGCACATTTGTGGTTATGTTTGTGTTAAGCAATGCATTGTTTCCTGTTTTTGTTGTAATAAGGTAATGTAACACACTAAACTGTGGGATCCTCCTAAACTATATGTTTTCTTCTTTATGTCAGGCTTTTGGAAACGCCAAGACTGCCCACAACAACAACTCCAGCCGTTTTGGTAAATTCATCCAAGTGAATTACCTGGAGAGTGGTGTTGTCAGAGGGTGAGTAAACACTGTAATGTTTTTATTTAATAACAGGGATTATCCTTTAGATAACAGCGGCCTTTTTTATAGTCATGTGATTCCTCCTCCCGTATATATACTGAAACTTTAACAGCACTCATGACCTTCCTGTTTCTTAGCCCCCTGAGAGCGTTAGACTTTGGTTAGCACTGTCACTTCCCTGTTTTCTCATAAACATGGTGGTGGGTTACTGCTCAATCTCTTAAAGGGGAATATTGAGGGATAAGCTTGCTCACGTCATACAATACTTGGCATCAGCTGGTGTTTGAGAGTTTGCCTTGCCTTAATGGTGTCCCAACCTGATTATTCCCTAATGGCAACTGGGCCCATTGTGTTGTGCTCTAAATGGGTTTGAAATCCAATTGGGAAAGTTGACATATTGTTACATGCCTCCTGAATTATTTCAAGTTTACTATTTTTGAACTGCAGGGTGCCACTGTTTTATGATTTAAATAGTGTGTTTATCTTTAATAAATGGGGTAATGCACATTTACCCTTTGCAGGAAATTTAGTCTGACACACCAAGAACAACTGTATGAAAATTTTAAATAAATATAAAAGTCTAGCATGCCTTTCATGAGGGACTAGGGGAGTTACAGTATGAAACGTCTCTAATTACATATTCAAATGCATACATTTTTGGTTAAGGATTTAGAGTAAAGTAGTAGACCAATAATGAATAAATTACTGTTACTGAACACTTAAAGATTGTAATATGACAATAATAATGGCACTAAAGGCTTGTCAGGCTTTTGTGTGTTTCTACATTGACTCTGACCGCAATATTATACAGTAATATTGAATTGTGATAATATTGTCACATCCATAATGCCAATCTCACCTCAAACTATTGAGAGGGTGTGGCAGACTGACTGAGAGTGAGTTTTGTCATCAGCACTGGTATGCTAGCTTCACTGGGCTATGAAGCAGGCTCATTGATGAACACTACACAGTGCATTCAGTGTAAAATGAACAGGCCAGTCCAACTTACAGCAGTCTAGATCGTTGTGCAAACCCTTGTCTTTAGAGAAATGCCTGCAGCAGTGTGTTTCTTTCAGCAGTTCTCCATTTTTGGTATGTCAGAAGGACTAGCGTCATTGTTGTTTATGACAAGCAATACAAAACGATACAGGCCAGTTTGTAGAGTCTGATTTGGAAACCTTACTGGTGCTGTGGCTGTATGGACTTAGTAAAGCACTGTCTGCCATATGATTTGCAGGGATAAACTAAACATTTTATTGCACTTAATACCCTTTGCTGCATCTGAATGTCTGCATGTGAAGTCCCTTTTCTTTAGCACACACCTCCCTGCTTCTCTTTTAAGTCATTCCTGATTATTGATCGTTGCCTCCTCCCCCTCTCTCCTTTGTGTCTGCAGAGCTGTGGTGGAAAAGTATCTTCTGGAGAAGTCACGTCTCGTCTCCAGAGAGAAGAACGAGAGGTGAGCAGCAACAGCTGATGTCATGACCTTTGACCTGCTGATCTGTTTAGGGTCTTTTAACCAAAATTAGTTTTCTCTGAACATTCAATTATAAAATAATATTTTTACTTAATACAAACATTTAAGTTACGAAGTGGGTGTTTTCTTTTATAATATAATTCTATAATAATTACTATGAATGTAAATGGGACCTTGTCACTTTGTTTTTGTGAAGGAATCAACAAAGAACAATAGAATCACACACACTTGGGGACTTACTAAATGTAAAATGTTACAAAATAAAAAGAGCATTGCAGGGATGCTGACATATTTTGTATTTCAGTAGATGTTTAGTGTCCACACAGCTTTGTATAAATATATTAGTTATTTAGTTTCACGTCTACTCTTTTAATAGTACCCGTATTCTCTGTCACTCAGAAATAAAACTCTGGAAATTACATCAAGCACTTGGTTCCTTAGTCATCAAGGTTTCCTGTTTAGGTTCTGGTGGAAAATGTACTTACCTTCCAAAAAAGTGGGTGTATTCTTGGGCCTGCTCCTGTAGTCTGAGCACAGCATTGCCAATACATCTTCTGTGTCTAGCCACTGAGTAAGCGCATATGATGTCATTGTTTGCACATGATAAACCTGGAAACTCATTACGCCAGTTGATTTTTACAATACTGCTCTGTTGCCTGTCCTCCTACCAGCCACATGAGGCATGAGTGGAAAACCAATGATTGAATGATTGATTTTAATAAAAGCAAGACAAACAAATATTTGTTCTGTTGAGTATATTTAACAAACTATAATAATTTAACTAGTAAATATAGCACTTTTAAAGAGCTGTTAAGCCTAACTTTATTCATGCTAAGGCTCCTCACTACAACAAAACACTGTAAAAAGAGTAGATACATTATAGACTACAGGGAATAGTATCATTTTACAAACTGAGCCAATGTCCACATCTAAGCACCATATGTGTATTAATTTTAGAGATCTTTTTAAAGAAATTAAAATTATTAATTAGAATAAAAGATATAAAACAAATCTTCTGGTTTATAATGACTTGAACAGACTGCATATGTATAGTAATTCAAAATGAGCAGAATCTAACCAGTGTTTTTGTGGTGTTTTGTGTTTTTTGTTTTTTTTCTCTAAGGAATTACCATGTATTTTACTACCTGCTGTTGGGCGCTTCAGAGGCGGAGAGAAAAGAGTTTAAATTGTTGCCTCCTGAAGAATACTTCTACCTCAAGCAGGTAACATTTTGTCTTTAAAAACAAGTCACTACTCTTTTAAATTAAAAAAACTTTGTTTTTGCAATTTCACATCAACGATAATTCAAGGTACTAGTTGAAGGAGGTGGTTTCTTTCCCAGGTTCATTCATGTATAGCTTGCTAATGAATATTTATGTTTTGTTCTTTTGTAAAATGGTATATTCATTATTAACTTCATTATTAACTTTTTTCCAGCAAAACTTTAAGATTGAAGATGAGGAGGACTTGCGACATGATTTTGAACGACTTCAACAGGCAATGGAGATGGTGGGGTTTCTTCCACCCACCAAGAAGCAGTGAGTGGTCACTACATTAAAAAAGTGCACTCTATAACTTTTCTGGAGGATTGTCTGTCACCTGTTTGTCTCTATGGATATGTTATTGCTTTGCTTAGAATGTTCTGCAGTAGGGCATTAAACGTATCTATCTCCATGGAGGCAAGCAGGTGTCACCACCAGGTGAAGTTACAGGTCAGATCTTTGGATTGGCAAGCCCGGCCGCAGTAGTAATAAAAACATGAATTCAATTGAATAAATGCAAGATGGATAAGATTAATGCCATCCTGTGGAATATTCCAGGCAAGGTATAGCATCTCCATGGAGACGAGCAGACAAACCAGTAGAAAACTTACTTGCACCTTGAAGGTTAAAAATAATACAGGTTAAAGAGTAGGAAACTAGTACAAGCCAAATAACAAAAACTTCATGCTATGTGCTATTGTATCTGTGGCAATGCTTTATTATGCCTCTATTCAGCCTGGGTGTCTTTGAACACAGTGTGAGCAGATGACACGCCTGACGAGGATCCCACTCTTTTCTGTCTCATGTATCTTATGACTATATTGTTGTCACAGGATCTTCTCCGTTCTGTCAGCCATTTTATATCTGGGGAACGTGACCTACATAAGGAAGTCGAACGGCCGGGATGAGGGTCTGGAAGTGGGGCCTCCGGAGGTGTTGGCTACCCTCTCTGATCTCCTCAAGGTGATGCGCAAGTCCTTGGTGCCTGTGTATGTTTGAGTTAAAAGCATTAATCCTTGTTGATTTTCTTAGGTCAAGGAGGAATTGCTGGTTGAGGCACTCACCAAAAGGAAAACGGTCACAGTCAATGATAAGTTGATCCTCTCCTACAGCCATTCAGAGGTAATTAATTCACCTAATAATACATACATCTATTTTTACCATTCAACATCCTTAAATATATGTGAGGAGCATCTATTTTTAGCTCTTCTATAATTCAAATATAACATGTGTTTGGATTTTGTTTCAGGCTATCACTGCCAGAGACTCTATGGCCAAGTCTTTGTACAGTGCCCTGTTTGACTGGATTGTTCTTCGCATCAATCATGCTCTGCTCAACAAGAAAGACATGGAGGAATCTGTCCCAGTAAGTTACCTCATAGCAAGTTGCAAACAATAAAACAGGATTAAAACCTCTCAGACTCTTATGTCATTTTTTTTTTTTTTTTTTTACTCTTCCCCAGTGCTTATCCATTGGCGTCTTGGACATTTTTGGCTTTGAGGACTTTGAGAACAACAGTTTTGAACAGTTTTGTATCAACTATGCAAATGAACAGCTGCAGTATTACTTCAACCATCACATCTTCAATCTGGAGCAGGTGACAACGGGTTTTGTTTATTTGGTTGTTTATTTAGTTATTTATTTCTCATACAAAGTTTTACCAAATTGTCTCGTGATAGTGTTTATAAAATTGACTTTCAAAATTGTGACCCATCTGAGCAATTCATATTTTTGGCATGGGAACAACAGTGTAATTTCTGGAAATTAATAAATTAATACAATTGAATTATTATTTTTCAATTCAGTCATTATCCTAGCAATTGCCAGTAGATTCATATTTATACATAGGGCTGCGCAGCTCATGTGATTGGGGGCAGAGTTCAGACTTGTGAGGAAGAAACCAGACTATTTTTTTTTTTTTTTTCAGTTAAATGGTAAATGGCCACATTTTTATTTAGCTCTTTTCCACCTTCAAGGCACCAGTCACCCATTCACACACACATTCATACACCAGTGTACGCAGACACTAGGGGTGAGGTGGGTTAAGTGTCTTGCCCAAGGACACAACGACAGCATTCACCTGTGGGAGCTGGAACCGCACCACCAACCTGTGGGTCAGTGGATCTGACCGCTTGACCAATAATGTTTATGTCGAGAAAGCAGATAAAGCAATTTTTATTTGTTTTCAGTAAGACAAAATAGATTGAAAATCATGATCAATCTATATGTTATCTATAAATTGTCATATTACCAAGCCATATTTCTACAGTACACAGGCAGATTTTAGGAGCACTTTGCTTAATAATATGTCTTGTATGATTCAGGAGGAGTACCAAGCAGAGGGCATCACCTGGCACAACATCGACTACACAGACAATGTGGGCTGTATTCACCTCATCAGTAAAAAGCCCACTGGCCTGCTTTACTTGCTGGACGAGGAGAGCAAGTACGAATACTACATTTAGACAAGTTTTCCTTCTGTGAACATATCTTATATTTATATGTTTTCTTGTTTCAGCTTTCCACATGCTACAGAAGAAACATTACTGGCCAAATTTAAGCAGCAACATCAGGGGAACAAGTACTTTGTGCCCACACCAGTTATGGAACCAGCTTTTGTCATTCAACACTTTGCTGGGAGAGTAAAATATAAAATAAAGGTGGCACAATTATCACTATGTATTGTGTTGGCATGGTTGATGTTGTGTACTAAATGATTTTTCTCTCATGCCAGGACTTCCGAGAAAAGAACACGGATCACATGCGGCCAGACATTGTGGCCTTGTTGAGGAGCAGTGATCGTTCCTATGTCCGTCAGCTCATTGGGATGGACCCCGTGGCAATGTTCCGGTGGGGGATTCTGCGCGCTACTATCAGAGCCCTTGCTGCCTTCAATGAAGCTGGGCGTGCCTGGGCCGCAAAGACTTCAGGTACACAGTGCACTTGACAACTAACAACTGATAGGTTGGGTACATGTGACATCACAACATTCAAATCTCTATAGTTTAAAATTGAGCTGGAGGAAGGGTCCGAAATCTATGGAATCTATCTGTGGAACTTGCTGTTTAATTGCAGACGTCTCGGTTTATGTTAATATCTCTGCAGTTAATGGACTTATCTAAGTAAACCAAAAACAGCTGCAAAGTTCTGCTTCTCGTCTGTCACTATAAATAAACATAAGTGAAATAATTTTTTTCACAATAGCTACAGAAATTTGTGTCATTATTCAACCCTTATAACATGATTGTTGTCAGTTGAAAGAACTTGGTAAGATGGAGCCAATTCCTAACAAATAATGACAAATTTCAATACTAAAAACAGCCAATGCCATACAACTCTAGTACTTGAACATAACCTAATTGTATTTAACTTCAGTCTTGGTTCTAAAAAAATATTTTCTTTGTTTTTGTTTTAGGCATTGTCCGACCTGCATGCAGAACTCCTCTAGGGGAGCTCCAGCGATCTAATACTCCGATTGAACGAATGTACAAGTAAGCGATGTGTGTGTGATTTGATACATGGATCATTTGTTTTCCCTGGATTTCCAAGGTTTGCCCTGTAGAGTGAAGTGTGTTGGTTTACTAACTTTGGGTCCTACTTGTTAAGAGTATATTATTGCTTTTATATTCTAATGGGAGTTGTACAAAGACTTCGATCTTTACATGTGTTTTTAGTGCGGTGAGGCGGGACAATGCTGTTCAGATACAAAGCCAGATAAAATCAGTTCCACCTTTCCTCATTTTGGTCCTGCACTTTCCCTCTCCACTTTTTGGTGACCCCAGTGTGTGTGGTTTCTCCTCTCCCTCTCCCCTTCGCAGACGAGCTTCTATGCTCGATTTTTGCTTTGATCACTCTGAGGAGCGCCCTCTAGAGGCCTTTGAGGACATCTTTGCTAGCTATGAGAATAAGAAGTAAGTACTCTAAATTGGTGGTCAAATGAAGAACATGAACAAAAGGGGCCAGGCAGAAGAAAAATGTATTATTATAATAATAATTTTCATAGTGTCTTAACTTTGTATATACAACATATTTTTGAAAGAAAAAATACAATGTGCTACCTTGAAATTGTATTTTAGTTATCAGTGTCTGAATGATTAGTTTTACTTTTTAAATGTAGAGGGATATATTACATGAGCACCAATATACTTTTTATGTTTATCATCGCATTATCAACTGGATACAAGTTGTTCATCTGGATGCAAGATACAATACATATTTTAAATGTACCAGTGAAGCTTATCTCAAAACAAATACAAACTTTTTCCTGTGCTTCTTCCATACACAGCGGCATAGATGTTTTTTTTTCCCTTTACAAATTACAAAGAAAACATATATTTTCTTCTGTTTGGCCTCTGAGTTTCATTGTTAACCAGGGTAAGTACAGTCAAAATTGCATGAGCTAGCCGTGAGACCAAAAAGTCTCCCAATTAACCTCACCGAATCTGTCAGACATAATACCAGTCCAAAATAAGGCAAAATAATAAAAATGACACAAATAACAGCTTACAGTCTCACAGCCGATAACTGGCCCAGCATGGAAAGTGACAGCCAATGACACTCTGCATGTTAACTACCTCCATGGCGGGGACAAGTGTGTGAATACAGCTCTGTCAAGCCCCAGTTGCTTCCTCTGTACTTGTATGTTTTCAGTTCTTGGTGGGATAAAGCAGCATGGTTGGGTGGTCACGTGTGTCTTGTGGCTTACCTAATATAAACATGAAAAGTCTGAGATGGGGTTTCTGGGTAATTCTTCACAGATGAGTGAAGTAAGAAAGCCTTTTGATAGCAGACCCCCAACTATCCTGCAGTATGTGTTTGTTTGTATTATAACAATGTTGGTGGTGGGTTTTTTCTGAGATTCTAGACTACAACACATAACAATTTACGACTTCCTCACTCCTTAGCTTTTTTTGTATTAAAATGAATCAACCATGTGCCCCCCTCCCCTCTGCTCCTGGTCTACTCCCCCACTTCTGCCCACTTTGTATGTGGTTCACTCAGAGACATGCATGCACAGATCATCAGCTCCATTAAGAACTTGCAGCTGGATGCTGAGGACCCTCGAAAGCTGCTACAGTCCTGGGGTCGCCTCCGTTTCCCCCGGCACGTTCTTCAGTGAGTCTGCAGTCAGACTTATATCAGCGTTTCTGACTGGTTTCGACCAAAACCACTCCCAACGCTTCTCATTCCAACTAGTCCATTGCTTTATATTATCACACATTCACTAGATTTTGCATTATAAGCTTGGTTACTTATTAGCTAGTTCTATTGTTGTAATGCTCTGAATATTTTTACAGTCTGCTGCATGAGCATTACTATTAAAGGTGCACTGTGTAACTTTTCTAGTGGATGGTCCACCATCCACCACCTGTTTGTCTCTATTGACATTTTTTTGTCTGAAAATATTCCACAGTATGGCATTAAACTCGTCTATCTTGCCATTATTCAATTACACATGTTTAATTGCTCAAAGATTCCCCAAATGCATGCATTTTTGCCACTCCACAGCTCTGACCTGTAACTTCACCTTATGTTTAATGCCATGTGGTGGAACGTCATAAGCAAAGCATTAACAACTCCATGGAGACCAGCAGGTGGTCCACAAAAACAGTTACGCAGAGTATGTTTAAGTGTATTGGGCATGTACATCGTCTTACACATAAAAATTACAGACAGTAGTCTTTCAGCATGTCTCTTATTTTTACCGGTCTGTTAGAGAATAGTCTGTTATAGATATAGAAACCTTGATTAGTTAGCTTTGAAGCACGTCTTGCAGATCTGTGTGGTCATATCAACTTGTTAGACTGCAGCATCACTCTCCATCTTTGCTCTAATGTCTTTACATACTCTAATGCCCACATCAGCTTTGAGCCCCTCACAGGTGCATTCACTGACTCTCAACGCATGAAGACCACTCCTGTCTGTACTAACCAGGCTTCACTTCCGCTGTTTGCAAAATGAATTCATGATTAGCATCTTGGAGACTTAGTTTTTACTTTGCATTTTTGCAGGAAGAACAAAAACACCAAACAGAAGCAAGTAATTCCCAAGGCAAGTTTTATACAGTTTTTTTTTTTTTTTTCAGTTAAAGTTTAACACTTTGTTAGCATCGCCTTTTATCACTTTTTTCAGAGATTGTTGGATTCTCGGTCGCTGAAGTTCATTGTTGGTCTGACACTACATGATCGCACTACCAAATCTCTTCTTCATCTGAACAAAAAGAAGAAGCCTCCCAGTATCAGTGCCCAGTTTCAGGTATTACTATTGCATTATGAAGACTAGACAATTTAACACTTTTATTTTTAGTTAATGCTTTGTTTATTTTCCAGGCATCTTTGACAAAGCTTTTAGAGACTTTGAACAGAGCAGAGCCATACTTTATCCGTTGTATTCGCTCCAATGCAGAAAAGGTAAAGTGGTCTACATGTATTTAATATTTATTTCCTGAAATGGAATATATTTGTGAAGTTAAGATGAGCCATAAATGTACAAATATGATTTATACATACAGAAAGAGATGTATCTAGA
>KN487144.1:42550-60080 GCA_000787095.1 Periophthalmodon schlosseri
GCTGGAGACCGTTCGAATCCGAAGGTCAGGTTATGGAGCAAAGTATACATTCCAGGTATGAGAGAGTGTTTGTTAAAAACAAGTCTGTTTCTGAACATGTTAATATTGGCATTTCTTTTCTTTTTTATGAAGGAGTTCTTTACCCAGTTCAGAGTTTTGTTGCCCAAGAATGCCACAGAATCAAAAGAAGTCATTTCTGCTCTGCTTGAAAAGATGGGTCTGGATCCCACCACCTACCAGATTGGAAAAACTAAGGTTTAGTATTACATCTGCTGACATTGTGTAGTTAATTTAATCTTTCCATTATGAATTGTACATGCATGTAAATCTCTGAATAGGTGTTTTTGAAAGAGTTGGAACGACAACAACTTCAGGATATACTCCACAAAGAAGTTATGCGAAAGATCATCTTCCTCCAACGTTGGGTCAAAGCCCGACTGCAGAGGAAAGAGTTTCTAGACATGAGACATGCGGCTGTTGTAATACAGGTGAACCAATGTTAAATACCACTCTATATATCCTGCTCGGAGGGATTTTTTACACCCTTGTCTTTTTTTTTTTTTTTGTCAGCGTTCTTGGCGGAGGTACTGTGAGGATGAGCGGAGGCGACGTGCTGCCATTGTTATTCAGGCTTTGTGGAGGGGGCACCTACAGAGGAAAGCGTACAAACTCCAACGGAAAGGTGCAACTAAAATACAAGCGCTCGTCAGGGGTCACTCTGCACGCAGGAGGTAAATCTTATAGCCTTAGTACATTTTTATGTAGTTATTTTATAATTTCATTTTACATATTTTCTTGAAGAGGTACCAGTTGTCATGGTTTGGTCCTGTTTTGAGGCCAGTTTATCCCTGATGTAGTCTTAATTTGGTCCTGTTCTAGTGCTGCTTTAGTTCTAGTCTAGTCCAGTTTTAGTTCCAGTTTTAGCCCCAGTTTAATCCCAAATTGGAGGGGTATGTGTGCAAGTGTGAATGCACCTTTTAGAGGTTCATTGATAACAACAACAATATACCAACAATGAAATCTTAAATGACACTCATAACTGTTCTCAAAGCTTTACAAAAAGTTCCCAAATCATAGAGGGTTATTTAGTTTGTTTTAGTTGACAGTTTTCAATAATTGCATTTGTACTGTAGGTGCCAATCCATGCGTGAGGAAAAACGCAAAAAGGAGGAGGAGGAGAGGGAAGCACAGAGAAGACTGGAGGAAGAAGAGCAAAGGAGGAGGGAGGAGGAGGAGGAGGAAAGGAGGAGGTTAGAAGAAGAAGAGAGGAGGAAAGCTGCTGAGGAGGAGGCACGCAAAAGAGCAGAAGAAGAGCTTGCCAGAAGAACCCAGGCCACAGAGGAAGAGGCTCGGAAAAAGCTTGAGGAAGAGAAGGAAAGAAGATCAGAGCCTCAAACCAGAGAGGATCCAGATATAGAGCTAGTCACTGAGCAGACACTAGATGAGATGCAGGACTCACCAGAGGAGGTGGAGGATGGAGAGATTACAACAGGCTCACAGGATGAACAGCAAACGGAAATCAAAGGTACAGAAGCTGAGGCAGGACCCCAGCAGCCGGTCAAGGGGGACAATGAAGAGAATTTGAACACACTAGAAGATACAACATCCTCCACTCAACTCCATCCCCTCCCTCAAATGGCTCCTACAGACACTGCTCACTTACCTACTAATACTGAAAATGCACAAGTGAAATTTCCTGACAGAAACCATTCAGCAATTCAGGAGAAGAGAGAGAAGAGGAGAAGAAGGGGACTTGAGCATAATCGTAGGGAGACCGAACGAGCAGCTGCCTCCTCTTCACCACCCACCAATAAGGATCAGCCTACAACTCCAAAGGTCAAAACTCCAGAGACTTCTAAGCTCAGAGAGAGAGCTGACAGCAAAGAGATAGACCAGTATACATTTGTGGTGCAGAAAATTAAAGACGACAAAGGTGGTAAGAGAGAGGAAAAAACTTCACCTCCGCAGGCTCCTCCTGTTCGTCCCTCTACGTTACTCCTGCAGTCCCTTGATCATGACAAAAATGGGCTTGGTGAAAGTGCTGGAGCAGTTAACCTACAGCGTCGGCCCGGGGCAATAAAAGAGAAACCTGAGAAATGGAAAGGCAGAAAAAGTGATGACTATGACACTGTTACCCCTCCAGCAGGAAGAAATGGGGCTTTGAAAAGGCAGTTGTAAGTCTGTTTGTCTATTTAAATGTAATTTAAATAGATTACAAATGTGGATTATTTAATCAGCAAAATCATACATTTAATTCATTTTCTTAGAGATGTAACATAGATATTATAACAGTAGCCCATAAAGCCATAATATCTGGTTTAACTGTGTTTACAGAATGGAATCCGCATCTTCATCTATTGACAGCTTATCTCCGAGTTCAGAGGGGGCTGGAGCATTGTCTCCCCGTGAGGTAATGATCTTTAATATTAATGAAACATTTCACATTTGACTCAATACAATTAAAGCTTTTTAAACTTTTTGTTTTTTTTGTTTTTATAGTTTAGTCACACAGACAGCCACACAGAACGTTCATTGGGCGGTTCGTTTAGATGGCGACATCAGGACGCGGGTCACCAGGATCCATCCCAGTCCATCCCATCCACACCTGACAGGTAATGCTCTGGATCACCCCGGTGATGACAAATTAAAATCAAAATTGTTCTTACATTTTGAGCGAAGGTCTTGATTGCTTTGATTATGCCGTCTTCAGGTCTGGTGGCTTCCTCAGCAAAATTCTGAAGAAACGACCTCAGAAAGAAGTTCAGACTCCTGATGATGGAGAGATCACACCTAGTTTCAGCGAGAAGTCATGTGGAGGAGAAGGTAAATAATTTATTAATGTAAAACAGAATTTTACTGTCCAGAAATTGCAAACGCATTGATTCAAACGTAAATATCCTCTTGGTCTGTCTTCTCAGTCGTTGGTGATAAAACATTAACTCTACACTTATACTAGCTACAGCTCAGTTGCTGAAGTCCACTTCCATCAAAGGCCTTGAACTGAGATGTGAAAAGAAAACACATGTGTATTCCCTTTTATTATTCCCAGGACTGGGATAATCTAACAGTTTGTTTTCTGTGTAAATACTGACTCGTGCTGATCCTCACATGATTCAGTTCCACGACTGTTCAATAACTAATCTCTTTTTAACATCAGGATATTCAGCTCGCCCCCTTGCTCAGCCACATGGGGAACGCTCAGGGAAAGCTTTAGGTCGCAATCCCACCATAAAAATCAGCCGTGCCACAAGAGTATCTGAGCAGTGGAACGCCTCTTTGGACCGAGAAATCACAAATGCCAATGAACTGCGCCACCTGGATGAATTCTTAGGCAATCAGGTATTTTCCTCAGTTGCTCTAATCTAATTTTCTTTCAACAACAAACATTAAACATGAACCTTTTCCGCTGTAGGTAAATGACTTCCGCTCTAGAGGGAAATCTCTTTCTGCCACTGAAGCTATCTTTGTAACGGCCACAATGCAGTTCAGAGAGACCATCAAAGCCATGTATTCCCTCTCGGTGAGTCTCCTTTGGGACAACACCAGATTAAGAGGTTTCTGTATGATCTTATCTTTCATTCTCTTCCAGAAACCCACGATTGGTTACAAGGACCTGATGACAAGCTACAAAAACAAAGTGTTTCACCTGGCGGATGACAAGCAAAAGGCCGAGGTGCAGCTGGTGGTGAACCTGTTCCAGTCAGTGCTGGATGGGTTTATCAGAGGAGAGATGAAGAAGGAGGAGGCGGAGCCAGTCAAGGTGATTCCCCACTTCCATGCAGAGGCTTTCCTATTGCTGGATAGCGTTAGTAACTCAGTTGGTAGAGCGCTCGTCCTCTAATCCGAAGATTGACAGTTCAAATCCAGCTACTGGCGTATACATTGTTGGTAGAGCACTCAGATCCACACAGGTTGGCAGTTCATTTAAAGCTGCCACAGATGAATGCTGCCATTGTGTCCTTGGGCAAGATACTTAATTCACCTCACCCTCAGTGTCTGCGTACACTGGTGTATAAATTAATGTGTGTGAATGAGTGGATATAAAGAGCTTTGAGTACCTGGAAGGTAAAAATGTGCTATATAAATGTGACTATTTACCATTTTACAAATGGTAATTTCCATTTTTCTATTTTAGCCAAAAGCAAGGAAAAAACGTCGGAAAAAGGACAAAAGTGTAAGTGTGGGGAAAAAATAATTTGTCCTGTTTTATTTTATTTGTTTTATATTTGGTTGTAAACTAATTTTGTTTGTTTATCAGATGGAGAGCCCCTTGGATCATGTTTTCGTCAACTATCAGGTCAGCATTATGCAGTCATGTGACCAGTGTACTTCATACATCTGGGGCATGGAGAAAGCCTATATGTGCAGCAGTGAGTTTACATACTTCTCTGTTTATAATAGACTTTTATGATGGGTGCTTTATACTGTATCATTAACTGTTTTTATTTTGTTCATTTCTGACAGGTTGTAAAATGGTATGCCACAAAAAGTGTCTTAACAAAATAGTCACTGACTGCTACACGTTCTGTGCCAAAAAGGTGCGTAGGTGAAAATTTAATCTGTTGATTTGTTATTGTTCTTACTAACGACTTGTGGTCTATTCTCAGGGGGATGAGGAGTCTGGTGGTCTACACTTTGGCGTCCATGTGGGGCACCTGGTGAACGATAAAAGCCCTGTGCCGATGGTGTTGGAGATGATGCTGGAGCATGTGGAAATGCATGGTCTTTACACAGAAGGCATCTACCGCAAATCAGGGTCTGCCAATCGAATGAAAGAGCTGCACCAGCGACTTGAAACAGGTGACCTTTCAGAGCTTGTGTGAGCATAGGTTGTGTTTACGTTCTTTCAGAGGGAGTGCAGAGGCCAATATAACTCTATGAGAGATTTACTATTTTTGAAAGAAATTACAAAAATTATGGAGCCTATCCCTACAAAATAAGGATAAGATTGCCATATTGATCTAAAGACTTAAAGTCCTTTCAACTGGCAACAATCACTGGCAACAATCACTGGCAACAATCACTGGCAACAATCACTGGCAACAATCACTGGCAACAATCACTGGCAACAATCACTGGCAACAATCACTGGCAACAATCACTGGCAACAATCACTGGCAACAATCACTGGCAACAATCACTGGCAACAATCACTGGCAACAATCACTGGCAACAATCAGCTTCTGTGAAAAAAATGATTTCACTTTTGTTAATTTATGTTGACAGAGAAGACGCTGAACTTTGTGCCAGTTTTAGTTTCATGTAGGCCCAGTAATTAGAGATATTAACCATAAACCAAATCAACAAATCTGCAATCAGTTAAACAGCCAATTTCATCATAAAATTCTGACCTGTCCTGACCATTTTTAAACTATAGGGATTCTAGAATGTTGTGCGAGGTCAATGCAACTTATTGTCTTTGTTGAACCTTCTGCTGGACTAATTTGATGTTTTGCAACATTTAGATCCTCACCTGGTTTGCCTTGAAGACTATCCCATCCACACAGTGACCGGACTGGTGAAACAGTGGTTGAGAGAGCTGCCCGACCCACTCATGACTTTCGCCCATTACAATGACTTTCTGCATGCAGTCGGTTAGTTTTACCACTAGGAGGCAGTATATTCTTTAGTGTTATGACCATAACCTCAGAAATTTTGACAAGCTAAATATGAATTTGCTTGTTTATATAAGATTTAATAAATGTAGATGCACACTTAATATGTTTTATTTACATAGAACTCCCAGAGAAGCAGGAACAACTTCAGGCAATTTACAAAGAGTTGGAGGAGCTTCCTACAGCAAACTTCAATACACTAGAGAGGCTAGTCTTTCACCTGGTTAGGTATGTATTTTAGTCAATTATAATGTATATTATAATGTGTTATTATGTAGTAATAACACCTATTTATGCGTTGCTTATTAATGTGCCTTATTCTTTGTAATTTAGTGACTGAGATCCAAAATGAACTATTTCTGTGTAATGACTTCCTTTCAGAGTCTGTAAAGAGGAGGCGCACAACCGTATGTCTCCCAATTCCTTGGCTATAGTTTTTGCTCCATGTATCCTGCGGTGCCCTGACAGTGCAGATCCACTTCTTAGCATGAAAGATGTTGCCAAGACGACCATGTAAGTACTAAAACTAATACTTAATTTGATACAGACTGATACACAGTTTACAATTGTAATGTTTTGACCTCCTTTTTGTAATAGATGTGTGGAGATGCTTATTACTGAGCAGATCCGACGTTACAATGAGAAGATGGAGGAAATTGAGCAGCTAGAGTATGCAGAGACTTTGGCAGTAAACCAACTTAAACTGAAAAGACAAAACACGGTAAGAACATGTGTTTTACCATCTGCCTTACTTATTATTGGCAAGTTGGCATTTTTCACAGAGAAATTTCTACTTGTAAACACTGTTCTTGAGCCACAAGTCCAGTTTCAGAAGCTGTTGTTGCTAAGTTCACGTGGGTAACATAGGCAATGTTCCTTGTTTCTCTTTAGCACTTCTGGCATTTACCTCTCAGGTTCTCAGCTCCTTACAAAGGAGTGGTGGTATGTATCCTTCGTGTAGTTTAGCATTTGTAGTGACAGAATTTAGCCCTCCATTGGCATTGCTTGTTTCTTGTTTTTCTCCATCATAATTTCTTCATTACTAACTGGTAGTAGATGCATGCTGTATAAGGTTGTGCTTGGTTTGTAATGTTTTAAGATTTCCATTTGCTGTATTTTCTGTTTATTAAGACCATTTTCTTACATTTTAAAGTTGTTTCATTATATTACTAATGTTTAGTGCAATAGAAGTTAGTTGTATTGTATATTATTTTGCGATGTACAGATGCATGGCCACCTACTGTGTTTTCCTTACTAACAGAGATTGGTTTTGGTATCAGGGTCTAAAATTTGTCTTAATATATGCTTAATACTTTCTATTGTTTAGTCACAAAGAATGTTTTTTTCACATTTAGGTTCACGAGAAAGCCAGCGCTGATCTCAGTGTTGTACCAGAAAATGAGCCTCTAGATTCAGAAACAGAGGCAGAGAAGAACCTAGTTGAACGGATTAAGTCTATCAAACAAGAAAAGTATGAGTTGCTTTTATTTGTTTGTAAAGTCTTATTGATGTCATTTTTCTAATGATTTGGTTGGTTCTTTGAAGAGAGGACCTGGCCTGCAGACTTCCTGACATGGAGCAACCTGGTTCAGACCAGGAGAACTTGGACTCTGAGGCCTCCTTGAGCTCTGAAAGTCTTTTGGATGAGCAGCAACGCTCTTCGGCTCACAGCTCAGAGCCTGAAGGTCAGTATTTGGTTCACTTCACACTCTTCCTTTCTTTCTGTCTCACCTGTGGTTTCTGACCAAACCACGGGTCCGTTGGCTTGGGCCCTTGCTTTCTTTTGTGGTGCAGGTGTGGACCAGTGATGGTGATGGGGGCGGTGATGTCTGCTCTCTAACAAAGCAGGTTGGACAGTAACCCTTTTGTTTGTGTATGCTTCTGTGCATTCAGCTGCAATGCCATTGGGTGCATACGAATGGCTCTGCACCACAGAGGCATGCCCAGTCCATTTCACACCGCATTACTAATTTTTTGCTACACGTGACTGCATATTCATTGGGCTTCTTTATTGATGTACAGAATAAATAAGTGAACACAAAAAGTAAACATAATCAAATTCTTTTCTTACAGGGCACCTTTCTAAGAGATGTAAGCCAGTTTGTCCTCCCAAACCCTCTGATCTGGCCCTGCGACCCAAATTCTCAACTCTGTCCATTTCAATCAGAGGCCTAAGTCCCACAGGCTCTGTTTCTACAGTGTCTAGCTGTACATCTCCATCTTCTGACTCATCCTCCACCTTCAAAACTGCGCTGAAACGACTCAGTCCTGTAATTCCAGACACAGTCAAACTGCCTACTGGTGTTGGGTCAAGGTCTAATCAGAGTCGCACACTTCCAGAAAGTCAGAATCAAACATTTAAGTCCTTGATCCGGACGAGAGGACAGTCTGGTCGCAGGAATGACTCTGCTACTCAGTCCATGTATATCGACAGCCCTGAGTGTGAAAACATGCATTTATCCACTCGCCCCACCTCCTTACCCAAACACCAGCAAGAAACTCAGAATGGCCAGAGACGTTTTTCTGACCCTGACCTGCCCTACACCAATGATAATCTTTAAAAGCACAGTATTGTGATAACTATTTTTATTGGCAACAGCCTTGAATTTACGCAAAAAAGGAGCTACCATGAAAAATGACTCAAAAAATAACAATTTGACTCGGCGAACAGCTAAATTGTTTCCTTGTATGAACTATAATAAAACTGGACTACTTGTTGCCAAGCACCTTTTCTATTTTAATATATTGTTAATGCTGATGAGACCGGACAGGCTATATTACTGTTTGCCTAAATGGACCGGAAATCTTTTCTTTCACCTGCTTTGTTTTTTATGCCTTTGTGCTATCTCAGATTTAGCAGGTTCCATTCGCACTTTTGTAGTTCTTAGTTCTCCTAATGAGCATGTGACTAACATGCTCGCTGTCATGTTAGTGCCTTGATATGTACAGTAATGCTGAAAAACCCTTTTGTAATTACTGCAGAACGTTTTTGTGAGAGAGATTGTGTTATTGAGTGTAACTGCCACACAGATTTGGACTGAAGCAACAGTACAAAAAGGACCTAGCATAACATATGGACCATTGTGCTGCTTTTTAACTTGTTGCACAACAGCAAATAGGAAGACATTGCCTTGCAACGGGAAAGGGAAACCGGATCAGCATGTCATTTTTTCCTCTTTAAATTAGAAATATTTGGCTCATGTGCAATGCTATCCCCTCTGTTTGACTATAGTTTACCACACCTACAATTCAAATGGAACATAACTGAAACCGGAAGCCATCCCTAAGGTGTATGAATTGTAATTCTAATGTTCCACTTAGTCTGTTGGTTGTTGTATGAATTATGAAAAACAATGTTGTTTGTGTATCAGTGAGTGAATGGTTGGGACTGAATGAAAAAGGTAGTTGTGTTTAGTATTTACATGCTAATACAAAACATGATGCTCCTCAATGTGTTCTTTGTGTTTAATTGAATTTCAGTTATATTTCCCCTGTGAAGATTTTAGTTAGCTATTAACAATTTTCCTGTGCATCTAGAAAATATTAGACTAAAATAAAACATATATATATATATATATATATAGGGTCTACGCCTAAAATGTTTAACTTTGATTAATACATTTTTGAAGTCCTGTAGGTCCACATTTAAAACTTGGCTTAAAGTAACAAATGCAAATACCAATACACTCACTGGGGAAAGACCCTGGTTGTAAATCTCAGTTTTGCTAATAAGCATTTTATTAATGTCAAGTTGGAAAGGTGTTACTCATAGTAAGCGTTAATCATGTTTACATACATATTAAACATTTCGTTTTAACTTACTGTGTTTGTTTATGATAATTACAAGTAGTGAAAGAACGTACACAAAAAGGTTACTCTATCTTGTGTTTGATCTTTAATTCACAGGCATGTTCACATGTAGGCTATGTGAATTAATTTTTCTGATGGAGGAGCCACCGCATCCATGACTTACAATGATCCACAGTATGGCAATAACTTTACTATCTCCAAGAGATGCCACCAGGCCCAGTTACAGGGCACAGTGGAGAGGTCATCTCTCTTACAGTAAAGAATGCATCTTTTTGTTAACAATTATAACGTCTGTAATTGAAAATATGCAAGAAAGAGACAAAGCACAAATGCCTCCATGGTGACAAGCAGGTTGTAGACATTCTATCAGAAAAGTGACATTGTGTACCTTTACATAGACCATTATTAATAATTAAAATATGCATCAAGGTGTAAAAAAATCTGAAACATTATTCTGTCGTCTATTTTATTTTTTTGTAAATGAACGCCCACTTTTTTTTTCGAACAGCTACGTCATAACACTGCGACGGCGTAGCTGTTCAAGCATCATCAAACATGGCTTCTAGACTAGAAATAAATTTTATTAGATTGCTTTCTCGTTGCGAATCTATTGCTTCAGATAAACGAGGGGAGACGGAATGGAGACTGGAGAAGGTAAAAATGTGCACTTTGCTAGTTTGTAATCAAAAGCTACCTTTGTTATCAGCCGCTAACAATCTTGATTACATTAGCCACGTCGTCGCTCGCGTAGTAGGATATTATTCCAGTTATATTGGAATTGCATATATCAATTTGTTTGAATTTTGATCGTAATATACTACCACAAATTTAAATCTTTCACTCTCAGTATGTGGCTGCTTTGGAGGAGATGTTGGTTGCACTGAGGAAAAGCCCAAGGTAATGTTACAATTTGGTTGCTTGTTTTCACATTTTATACTGTATAAGGATGTTTCTCTTACTGAAGCACTTGCAGCGTGTATTGAATAAAAATTGAATATCAAAATTGTTCTGTTTATCTCAAAGCAAACCAACGCCAGAGGTTCTGACAGAATATACAAGAAAAGTAGATTTTCTAAAAGGACTTCTTGAGGCTGAAAAACTGGTGAGTACACTTTGAAGCTCTTTTCTGCGTTGTAAAACGTTTTTAACATATGTCATAATTACATTTTTACGTTTTATTCCGTATTGTTTACAGTCTTCACCAGCTGAAAAAGCATTAGCTAATCAGTTCCTTGCTCCTGGACGAACACCAACTATTTCAAATGAGAGGATGTCTGCCACTAAAACTGTCCACATGCAGACCAAAGCCCGGTGCACAGGAGAAATGAGAGCCGAGCTGCTCTCCACGGTAATCTATAAATTACCACTTTTGTTTTAAGTAATACATTTCATTTCAGTAGTATAATAAATATTGCATGTTATTTTTCTATTTTCTCCCCTAGAATTCACCCCAAAAAGGTATGTAAAAATTCATCTTTTAGACCAAGTCTTATCTTAATATTACAGAAGGTAAATGTAATACTGTAATTTTTTTTTTTTAGGCGCAACTGAAACCGAATTGCGAAACAGAAGGTATGATGAGTCAAAATATTTTTCATACAAAATTTGTTTGTTATATTTGAAATTTGTATTCTTTAAAAATAAATCTTTTAGAGGTCTGCCAGTGGATGAACATCAGTCTGCAGCGGAGCTTGATGCTGTTCTTCAGCACCATCACAACCTTCAGGAGAAATTGGCCGAGGACATGCTCAATCTGGCCAGAAACCTGAAAAATAACACACTGGCTGCACAGAACATTATCCGTCAGGACAACCAGGTGACTAAGTCATGAAATCACATACTGCAATCGTACTTGGATGTATTGCAAGCTAAATGTTCCTACTATCCACAAGGTGGTGATATAATACAAGTAAAACAAATGTAATTCTAACCCCTCCTCCAGGGGTAATGGTAACAATAGTAACAAAGGCTTCAAAGGTTTAAAAGGGTTTTTTTGTTGTTTTTTTTGTTGTTGTTTTTTTTTGTTGTTTTTTACAGGCTTAGTCAAACCTTTGTTTCAAAGTAAATCAAAGATTTCTACATGGATTAACACTAACCTAGTGTTTGTAATGGATTATATTCTGAATAAAAACATGTTGTTTGTTTCTTTTGCACAGACGTTGAGCCAGTCCATGCGTCAAGCTGATCTGAACTTTGAAAAGCTTAAGACAGAGTCTGAACGTCTGGAGCAACACACAAAGAAATCTGTGAACTGGCTGCTGTGGCTCATGCTCATCCTGGTGTCTTTCACCTTCATTAGTATGATCCTCTTCATCAGAATCTTCCCCAGACTCAGATGATCACTAATCAGTGCTACTTCACTTTAAAGTCTTCACAAGAAGTACAAAACACACCTGTATGCTGATATGAAGTAGCCCTGTTGTAGCACTTGGTGGATGGACACTTGGAAAAGAGTCATATCAGATAATTTTGTTCTAATTATGTGATTCTTTAGATGGTAGTTTTTAGTTTTTATGTTATTTTTGAGTCAGACAAAAAATGTAATGGCTTTATTATACACATATTCTCAATGCAGGCCCAACAACAAACTTAATTTTATAAAATCATCCTCTCAGACATGTGTAATATCAAATTAACAATATTTTTGTCAATTCTTGCCCTGACCCAAATGCATCAAGCAGCAAAAAAGCTTCCTACCTTTTGTTTGTTCCATCTATATAAATGAAAGAAAACATTCAAGTTTACATTGTATGTATTTGTGTCTTCCAATGTTAGTATATTTGGTATTTATTAATTGCCTTTTAATATATGCATAAATGATAAAATACTACCGGCCTGTGTATGATCTGTATAAAGTGCAATTTAAGCACTTTATCGTTTGTATAACATTTGAATACATCACTAGAGAACTTTTTTTTTTTTTGCTCTGATGTTTTATCACTTTTGTCAAGCTGTTCAGATGCTTGTTGCTAAAAACAGGTTTAAATTTACTGTAAAATTTCAGTCATCAGGGAAAAGATCTGATTAGACATCCACATCATCAGACTCCTGATGGCTACCCTGCTCTGAGATAGATCCATAGATGATAGATCCTGTATGAACATAAAACAATAGATTTTATATTTTACATTAGAGTAGTAACACATGGTGGAGGAACAAAGCATTACATTGACATATTTATACTTGGCTTTTATCTTCAACTAGGCCTACTTTGTATTTATTGTCATCGAATTTATTTCTGGAGTAGCACTACACCACATGAGTTTGCTCAGGCACCTTCTCACAAGTGGCCACAGCTCTCCAGTCTTCAATTCTCACCACTCAATGAGTGCAGTAACCCGTTTTGTCCAGTGAGGGCCAGTCTTGGCTTTCACCTAATGATCATAGTGACCTTCATGACCTGCATGCATTACTGTCTGATTGAGCCATGAATCTGTTTAAAATACAATTTTTTTTAAAGATATGTGATGCTTGAAAAGAGAAAAGAGTTCAAATGTTAAAGTTTGACCATTACACTGTATAAGAATATGCTTTTGTACTCAGGTTGTTAGTCCAGTGGCACTACATTAGTAAACATGCTATGCTCTTTACTAAAACTGGAGTTAAAAGATCTTCAAAGAAAGAGCTGGATCCTAATGCATTCCTAGTGTGTGTTTGTGTCTTGTGCTGCAGCCCTGCTTGTCCAGGCTTGCTGTGCCGCTGGTCTTTCTGTCTTTTGGCCTTCGTTGCTTTGGGCTGGGCTCAGGTCTAGCTATAGCACTGTGTATTTTGAGATCTCTGGGGGGCATTCTGCCTGCCGAAGCCGAGGTATGCAGGCCACCATGAGGCCAAATGAGGTTGTGTCACAGCAGAATCATCATCCCTCAGATTAACCGCAGCTGTTTGCACCTCCATTCTCGGCTTTGTTAATGCTAGGGCTATGTAATTTATATGGGAATAACAGTTTTTATTCACTCAATTGCCTACATTGTGTGAACTTAAGAACTTCAAGTTTATTCTGCATTTTCTAGGCAATGTTTTCTAGGCAACTGTAAATGATTTCACAAGCATTCACTCCTTTTTCAGAAATTTATACCAAAACAAACATTTAGGCTATTTAATATTTGATGTAGACACTGTTTAATTATGTAATCTTTCTTTGGTTATGCATAAATGTAGGTTATGACGACTATCTTTACAGTAACTTCTCAATAGGGTTTAAGTCAGACACCACAAAAGAGCTCGAGATTGGACACAAAAACACCCACAGAGATACACTGGCAAAAATAATGGTAAGTTGTTACTACTGATAAATACATTTATCCCACTAAATTGTCATTATACCTTTAAATGAATGTTTGAAGTTTAGTATTTAGCACCATTAAACTCTCCATTGGTTTAACTGGCTAACTGAAAATTTTGAGATGTGGCGACACAATCCCGATCTTTATGCGAGAGATTTCAGACTCCCTAGTTGTTTATTTTTTGTTTCGAGAAACTCTGGGCCTCCCATCTTCACTGAACTTGTTCCTGGATGAGGCAAGGGCAGAGCCATATGAGCTTGGGGCCCTGTGTCCCAGGCCGATGGGGCTGGTGGCTGTTTGTGCATGGGATAATGTGCAGTTTAACACAAAGCCATAAGATGAAAACACTGCACACCTCTTGGGGCCTCTTCGAGGTTGTCCTACAGGAGGCCCTGACAGCATAGCAGGTGCACTGGGCCCCAGCAGCAGCACTGGAGCTTTGTTTGGGGAGCAGATTAGACAACCAGATTTTTATCTTCCAAAATTTTAATTTGTGAATGCAAACTAGCTAAAATGCCGTAGAAAAGATAATTAGTGTGGAGTTTAAAAATAGAGTTGATAAAAGAGACATATCCTTGGCTGAAGTATTATTAGTGAAGATGAGACCAAGGTTTTTCTCAAGGATACTTTGAACGTCATGCGTCACATGTTTTGTCCACTGCTGAGGTATGTCAAGGGCAAAGAGATGCTTTGTGATTCATTTCTTTTTACTGTTGCAATTTACACAAATTCTTAACCATCATGCCATTCCACAATAGTTAGGAGAATCCAGAATCAACACTACTTTTTAGGGATGGCATGGGTGACCTATTTGTGGTCATGTTTAGTTGTAGTGATACTGTTAAATAAATAAATAATGTTATGTATGCAAAACAAAATATTTCTGAAAGTCAAGATGTGGCTTTCAGAATGTTGTCGTATGATGCTATATATGGGCATAAATGGAAGTCGGTCATCTTTCTAACAACCATTCATAAGGATGGGATGCGTTCACTGATGGCATTAGCATATGTTCCCCATCATCACGGTCTAATCCCAGGACTGTTTGTTTTTATGCACCATATTTATTCCCTATTTGGATTTTGCTTGGTTATTTATAGTATGGACATAGCAAGTATGCTGTGTTAACTCTCTCACTGAAGTCCATACAATACTATAACTATACAATACAAAACTTAAACATTGAAGGCTGTAATACACAAGGTGTTTTACAATTAAATGATTTTTTTTCTTTTTTTGTGATTTGAGATAATGGCAACAATAACAAATTAAATAATTTTAAAACAAATTATGAAAAGAAACTTTATTGACAAATTTAGCATCATGTTGATGCTTAATAAGTCTTGAGGAGGGGTCACTGCTCATCCTGGACATCCAGAAGGATGCCCTCAGGCTGCAGAAATAGAACATTGAGGAGTTTTCTGTCTTGGGAAAGAAAACAATAATGCTCACTGCACACAAAATGGTGACAGGGCAACCAATAATATGAGGGAATTGTGCCGCTACTAAGGGAGCTGAGGGAACAGAGCAATTTAACAGAGGTAGTTTTCAATGACTTGTATAAATAACTCACCACATGTTTGTGTCTGCATATTTACAATTTTACTACTATTATTCTAGTATTGTTGCCATGTTGTGGAGAGATAACTTGACAGTGTTGAGATGCGAAGTATTTTTAACAACACTCTTTCATAAGAGAGTTCTACTGTTTCCCCTCTGCAGATAATGAGTAGCAGCCCTAGCAGTAGTGGTGGGTATGTATAATTGATGAAGTGCTCTTTGATCCCAGGAGCAGACTGCTCTCACCTCGGATGTGCTGTTTGCCGTGTCCAGGATGGGCAGCGCTTCCTCTGTAAACACTAATACAATGCTCCTGAGTTTATCCCACGAGGAGCCGGCTCTCAGGATGTCATCAACCGTTTCCCCTTTCACCCATTTGTCCCACAGACGAAAAAAAAAAAAAAAGAACTCTGACCTGCAACACATTTGTTTAAGAAATAAAAATAAAATAATTGAACATAAAGCATTTAAGCAATCAAATCAAACTCAAAGGTGACGTATGTAACTTTTCGGGTTACATTTATAATTACTGGTGCATTATTGTTAAAAATGCCTTGACAAAGGTGCATTCTTACTGTGAGTGGGGTTACCTCTCCACAGATCTGGCTTGTAATGTAATGCCTTACACTTGTTTATTCATAATACATTATTCATTCCTTCCATTGGTAAGATAGTATTGCACCACTTTCCTACGAGGTAAGGTGTCTCGCTTATGGACACAACAAAACTTGGTCTGAGAAGGAATCGATCCTCTGACCTTTGGGTTGGGGGACCACTGCTAACTGAATATTTTGTGTAATTGTGCTCAGTTGGTAGATTGTTTGTCTGCTGATCTGAAGGTTGGCGGTTCAAACCCTGCTCTCAACATAAACATCATTGGTAGAGTGGTTAGATCCACTGACCCACAGGTTGGCGGTGCGATTCCAGCCCCTACATATGAATGCTGTTGTTGTGTCCTTGGGCAAGACACTTAACCCCCTTACCCCCACTGTTTGCATACACTGGTGTATGAATGTGTGTGTGAATGGTTGAGTGGTTCCTTGATGTAGAGCGCTTTGAGTGCAATGAAGGTTTTGTGAATGTTGAGTGGTTCCTTGATGTAGAGCGCTTTGAGTGCAATGAAGGTGGAAAAGTGCTATATAAAAATGTGATCATTTACCATTTACCAATAGATTGTACTTAAACTGTAATAGTTTGGAGCAGACTGGAGAATTGATCCAGGGTCCCCCATAGAGATGTGTTTTGCTTTAATCTTTTTGTAAAATTTTTGTTCAATTTTGCGCTTTCTAGAATCTAAACCTTTTTCCACAATTCATGAGATAAATTAAGCCAGGATATTCTGCAATTTAAACTCCATCACAAAACCTGAGACTAAATGGAAGCTTGTCACCTCTGTTGCCCCTAATTCATTTTGATTCGGTGTTCTTGGCAGAATATGTGTTGTTGCTTAAGCACCTAACGTTCAAACAGGGCACAAAGGGTCATTGTAAGGTCCCTGGGTCAGTGGAATCCTGAGAATGTTTATCCCCTTTCTGATCTGCGCTCACACATCTCCATGCTAATTTCACCCACAACAGAGGAAGAAATGTGTGCATTAGAAATTAGGTGTTTGGTTAGACTAATACAACTGCGAAGTCACATGGTTGACACAAAGTTCACTTTATATAAAATGCAATAAATGAGGAAATGATGAAAAAGGTATAATATTTATAATGTTGCAATGTTTACAATGTCTGAAGATTCATAGACAAAGTTTGGGATGAAGATTTGTCATTACAATTATCATACAAGTTCTAGAAAGATGCATGTTCCTTAGCACATAGAACATAGCTGTGGTACTTTATCAAACTGTGAAAAATGAAGGAGGTATGCATGACCTCTGTGTGTTGTGAGTGGAAATGTTTCTGAAAACATGCTGTTTCCAGAAGAGGGGGAACATGTGTGTGAAGTGTCCTTAGAGCCCATGTACCAGTGGAAGTGAGGCTGTCTCCTGAGCACGTCTTTCCCCAACGACATTGACCTGACCTTGACTGTTCTGTCCACCCTGAGCCCCTTTCGGTGCTCTGCACTCTGTCATTCTGCCAATATGTGGATAAAGCTGTCACTGACACTTCCTGTGAGGAAGGCCACTCAGGTTCAAGCACTTTCTTATCAATGATGAAGCTAATCCTCTGGCCTGGCGCTTGGCCCTATGGCCCCTGCACATCAGTGTGAGAACGGGACATGCAGTCGCTCAGCATAAACACCAGGAGGAAAAGGCGC
>KN487146.1:4903-19150 GCA_000787095.1 Periophthalmodon schlosseri
TCCTGCTCCTGACCTCAGCATCCAGAGTGCTCTGCATGGAGTCAATGATTCTCTGGCTGTTCCTCTTTATCTGCTCCATCTCCTCGTCCTTCTCTGCCAGCTTCCGGTCAACCTCACCTTTGACCTGGTTGAGCTCCAGTTGGACACGGAGTATCTTGGCTTCTTCATGCTCTAGAGTGCCCTTGTGAATGAGAATTACAAATTATTAAAGTAATGTATTTAAGGACATTTTATTTCAAAATGTATTTTTTTTTTATTTCAAAATGTATTTTATTAATACCTCAGCTTCTTCCAGGGCGGTTTGTATCTCAGCTTTCTCTGTCTCAACACTTTTCTTGGCCTTCTCCAACTCATGGATGCTCTTTCCGGTCTCTCCAATTTGCTCAGTCAAATCAGAAATCTCCTCTGAGGGAAAAACAACATTTGATTTATAAACATTCCAGTTTAGGTGCTATAAATAAGCTTAAAATTACTATAGTAAGTTCATTATTCTATGTCAAGTGAGTGGATATATACGCTGCAGGTTCTTGTTCTCTCTCTTTAAAGTCTCCAACTGATCCAGGGCCTCCTCATAAGAGTTCTTCATCTTAAAGAGTTCAGTGCTCAGAGAACGAGCCTCCTTCTGGGCTCCCTCCAGTTCAGCTTGGCCCTCCTCATACTTCTGCTTCCACTCTGCCAGAACCTGAAGAATATTTTGTTTACATAAAATGTGTAGTCCTCATTAACATAATTGAATATATTTGTTCTTTACCTTGTCAAAGTTCCTCTGCTTCTTGTCCAGATTGGCAGCCAAAGCATTAGCTCTCTCCACATCAATCATGAGGTCCTCCACCTCACCCTGCAGCCTCTGCTTTGTCTTCTCCAAAGAGGCACACTTGGAGTTCACAGCTTCAATGGATTCCTCAGCGTCCTGCAGACGCTGGGCCAGCTTTTTCCTATGATAAAGGAGTTGAAAGTCAGATACAAAATCCTCAATCTCTTGAATTCCATATCCGGAAGAATTATCCTACTTACTTGGCCTCCTCCAGCTCCTCAGTGCGCTGAATAGCATCAGTCTCATATTTGGATCTCCATTGAGCCACTTCACTGTTGGCCTTGGACATTCCTCTCTGCAGCTCAGCCTTTGCTTCCTGCTCCTCCTCATACTGCTCTCTGAGCAGATCACAGTCATGACGGGCAGACTGGACAGCGTGAGCCAGGGCATTCTTGGCCTGTAGAAATTTTTTGTCAGTGTAGTGTTCATTCATTTCTATGCATCATCAAGAAAAAGAAATAATAATAATTTTATGTACCTTGACTTCTTCTTCAACGTGTCTCTTCAGCTCCTCAATCTGCTGAGTGAAAGCCTGCTTGCCTCTGGTCAGCTGAGAAACAAGAGCTTCCTTCTCTTCAAGCTGACGAGAAAACTCACCTGTAGTTATAGCATGATTTAGTCTTCACACACTGAAGAGTAAAATTGAAAAAGTTTTCAGCTTTGGGTCTGTTACCATTCTCTGTCTGGAGTCTTGCTTTCTGAGCATTAATGTCATTCAGCTGGCGGACATTCTCATCATTTTTGGCCTTGAGCTCACTCAGCTGGTCCTCAACTGTCCTGCACATTTTCTCCAGGTTGCCCTAACCGGAAAGATTTCAAGAAATCAGTATTTTGGGCATTTGTCAACTAATGCCAAAGATAATGCATTTGTTGGTGTTATCATAACTACCTTTGATTTAGCCACAGCCTCCATGTTGCTGGTGAGGTCATCAATCTCCATTTTGTACTCGCTCTTCTCTTTCTCCAGCTTCTGCTTGACACGCTGAAGGTTGTCGATCTGCTCTCCCAGCTCAGCCACACTGTCAGCCTGCTTCTTGCGAAGGGCTGCGGCTGTCGCCTCATGCTGCAGAGTGGACTCCTCAAGATCACGACGCAGCTTCTGGAACTCAGCTTCACGTTTCTTGTTCAGCTCAATCTGAGCGGCTGTGGCTCCACCAGCTTCCTCCAGTCTCTCACTGATCTCTTCAAGCTCCCTGGAGAGGTCAGCTCTCTGCTTCTCCACCTTTGCCCGAGCTGCTCTCTCAGCCTCAATCTCCTCCTCCAGCTCCTCAATACGAGCCTACATTTGATTATAGGAACAGAAAGGCTTTCTTGTCTGAACCAAAACCCTTGAATACCAGGAACAGTTCCAGTAATTACCTGAAGCTCCTTGATTTTCTTCTGAAGCTGAGCACCAAGAGACTGCTCATCCTCAATCTTGCTGAGGAGCTGGCTGGTCTCAAAGTCCTTCCTAAAATCACATTTTCATTTGTTTATGTATTATTATTATTATTATTATTATTAGTAGTAGTAGTATTATTAGTATTATTATTAATCGATGTATGTGTTTATTATAAACTGCCAACAAAATATACTTTTTGATCTTCTCATCAGATTGCTGTTTGTCATTCTCCAGGTCCATGATGGATTCCTGGGCCAGTTTCAGATCTCCTTCCAGCTTCCTCTTGGCTCTCTCAAGGTCCATGCGGAGCTTCTTTTCTTGTTCAAGAGACCCTTCAAGCTATCAATTGTAATGAGAATTTAATGTCATTTTGCTGAGATAATGAAATCAAATTGAGATTAATGATAGAATAAAACTATATTTGCTATACATCATCAACTTGCTGTTCCAGCTTAGTCTTGGCCTTGGTCAGAGTGTTGACTTTGTCTTCCTCTGCCTGGAGGTCATCCAGAGTTTGCTGGTGGGACTCTTGGAGGGCTTTCTTTTCTTTGGTCAGCTTGGCAATAGCTTCATCTTGAGATGCCATCTCCTCTGTCAAGTTCTTCACCTGTATGTTAATTAAGTGTAGAATATTATTAACTTAGTTCCATCACAGTAGTCATTTTTTATTTTCAGTTATCTTCACCTTGTTCTCAGTGGCATGTTTCTCTTTCTCCACTTTAGCCAAGGTGAGCTCTAAGTCGTCAATGTCTTTCTTCAGCTCAGAGCATTCATCCTCCAGCTTCCTCTTCTTTGCCGTCAGCTCAGCATTGATTTCCTCCTCATCCTCCAGTCTCTCAGTTGTTTCTTTGAGTTTGGCCTCAAGTTGGATTTTGCTTTTGATGAGTCCCTCACACCTCTCCTCTGCATCAGAGAGGTTTTCCACTTCCTGATTTCATACATAATTATAATTTCATAAGATCAATATTATTCTGTACATATTTCTTTAAGGTGTACAATAGACAATCATAACCTATTGTTACTTACAGATGCCACTTGCAGTTGCAGATCATTCTTCTCCTGCAACATAGAAACCATTTTTTCCTCCAGCTCTTTTTTCTTGGCCAGAGCAGCAGCCAGATCAGACTGCATCTTCTCATAGTTCTCTTTCATTTGACTGAGCTCCTTCTCAGTCTCAGCACTCTTCAGAAGGGGTTTGATCTTAAAGTACAGTTTCAGCCATGGCCAGTTTTTCACATTCATGAAGGAGCGGATGTTGTACTGGATGGAGTAGATAGATTCTCTGCATGATAAAAATATACATTTTTAAAATATTGGGTTTAGTAAGTCGTTGTTTTTTTTTATTTTTAAAGAAAGTATACCTTCTCTGCATCATCTTGACAAACTCTTTCCTCATAACATATCCTCTGCAAAGAGCCTGAGTCATGGTCACCAACTCAGCCAGTTTCTCATCTCTCATCTCCTCAAGCTGCCCCAGCAGACCAGCTTTGAAGAACACCTGTTTCATTGTAATATAAACAGCAGTTTATGGTAATGTTTTATACACAGATCCCAGTCGTCAGTAAATTTTGGTTATATAGACATAGCACCTTGGTGTGTCCAAACTTGTACTGAGTGTGATCCACATCAATGGAGCCAAGCAGCTTCTCTGAAGCTTTCTTGTTGTCAATGAACTGTCCCTCAGGGATGACACTCGCATTCAATACTTTGTATCTAGACAGAAGAAAATTTATCTTCAGCTTTACTGCATATTTTCTACTTTTCTGTATAACTATTATCAATTCTTAAATGTGTTAAGATCCACATTCACAAACCTCTGTTTGAAGTCACCATAGAGGATTCTGCTGGGGAATCCCTTCCTGCAGATTCTGATGCCCTCCAGCACACCATTACACCTCAGCTGGTGGATGACCAGGAAGTTCTCCATAAGACCTGAAGATTTTTACAGTTTTAATTATTATTTGCATTATGAGTAATTACAATCAATACACCTCCGATATCTCACCTGGGGTCTTAGTTTCATTGGGAATCAAGCAGCGCACAAAGTGAGGGTGAGTGCTCCTCAAGTTGGTCATCAGCTTGCCCAAGTTTTCCTGTAGATAATTAGATGGTTAATAGTAACACCTTCTGTGAAATTACATATTAAACCCAAAAACGTACTCTGAAAAGGGCAGATACAGTTTGGAAGGAACCACCCTTCTTCTTGCCACCCTTCTTGCCACTAGTCTCAGCTTCAAACAAAATATACATAATCTTTTTGTAATCATTATTATTAAATATTCTTATAGATTCTCTTACCCTCAGACCCTGCATGGGCTGCATACAGGAAGCACAGCAGTTTGTTTGCAGATTTCTGGTAAAGCTGAACAACCGAGTCATTCAGTGGGTCCTTGTTCTTGTCCAGCCAGCCACCGACATTGTAGTCTACTGTGCCAGCATAGTGGACCAGAGAGAAATGAGCCTCTGCCTTGCCCTTGCCTGGCTTTGGTTTCTCAAAGGCTTTGGTCTTCCCCAGATGTTGGTCATACAGCTGTTCTTGAAGGTTAAGTCAGAGGCCTTGGGGAACATGCACTCCTCTTCAAGGATGGAGAAGATGCCCATTGGCTGTTAAGTATGCACATATGTTGGCGTTACTTAAAATACTTAGTAAAATATTTGTTGCCACTAGTTGTTTACAAAATGTACCTTTTCAATGAGCTCAATGCAGGCAGCCAAGTCCATACCAAAATCGATGAACTCCCATTCAATGCCCTCTTTCTTGTACTCTTCTTGCTCCAGGACAAACATGTGGTGGTTGAAAAACTGCTGCAGTTTCTCATTGGTGAAGTTGATGCAGAGCTGCTCCAAACTGTTGAACTACATATCAAAAGTAACATACTGTTTAGCCACACAGTCATGGTGTGCATGTTTTTACAATCCAATGAAGTAGGATCTTGGCTGCTTAGTGTCCAACATTTCATTGATTCGGATGACCATCCATAAGAACATTTTCTCATAGACAGATTTGCACAGAGCCATGACAGCATTGTTGACCTTTATATAAAAGAAAAAGCATAAATCCGGGAAATTGTTTGCAGTCATGTGATGTCATAACATAGAACCCTTTGCTTTATTCATCTCGCTAAGCACTCAAGAAGTTTACCTGTGGGACAGTTTGACCTTTGGTCACCATCTCATTTCCGACTTTGACTCTAGGATAGCACAGAGCTTTCAACATATCAGCTGAGTTCAGACCCAAGAGGTAGGCGATCTTGTCAGCCACTAAAGGAATAAAACATACAGTACTTTACATTGACTATATTTCTTTAAAATAAGAGAATAATAATATAAGTATAATAGTTAGATCTTCTTGTAATTACCCTCAGTGCCGTCAGGCTCTGCCTGCTCCTCACGCTGCTTTTGCTTGAATTTCATGTTTCCATGATGCATCACAGCACCGGTCAGCTTGTAGATGTTAATCTTCTCATCACCAGTGAAGCCCAAGATGTCAATAGCTGTCTGTTAGATGATACACCAACATTAACATTAATTCCGTTGCATTAACATCTAACATTGCTGTATTTATTTATTTATATATTTTTAAAGATTTGTATACATCAGTTGCAATGAACTCCTCCACATCATTGATGCTCTTGACAGTGATTTCACCCTGGCTGATCATTGGGTAATCATAGGGGTTAGTGGTGATCAGAAGTGCCTCTGTAATTTAGAAAAATAGAAATACTTGTTTAAATACATTAATTTAGGCATCTCAGATGTTAACATTATCTGACATAACATACCCAGCAGTTCAGGCTTGTGGCCAGTCATGAGTTGGTAGAAGATGTGGTAGCTCCTCTCAGCGGACAGCTGGAAGGTCACACGGGATTTCTCCAGCAGATCTATTTAAATATAATTAAAATAAAATATAAAACTTTGGTGTGAAGATAGCTAATGTACATTTGATGTCAGCAATTTTATTAAATATTAAAATTTTAAATGCTTTTGTTGATTAAGTTCAGAAAATACCAGCTCAGTAAAATGTTATATTGTTGACAAGGAACGATTGGAGAGATTTTTAAGATATAGTTAAATTAAGATTGAATTTAAACTTACATGTTTCAATATCAGCTGAGGCAAGTTTTCCACTTGTACCAAAATGAATTCTGATGAATTTACCCTGAGATGAAAGATTATTTAAAACAGGCACACATTTTCTCTAGTATTTTATTATTTTTACATATAATATGTGTCTGCATACTCACAAAACGAGATGAGTTGTCATTCCTCACAGTTTTTGCATTACCATAAGCCTCCAGCAGAGGGTTGGCAGCAACAATTTGATCTTCAAGGGACCCCTGTATTACCACATTTACAACACATTTAACACTTTTATAAATAATAATACATTTAGATAGTAATCGTTATTTACCTGCATTTTGCCAGTTGATGCAGGAGCTGGAGAGTCCTTTTTACCTCCAAGAGCTGCAATTGTTGCAAAGTACTGGATGACACGTTTGGTGTTGACAGTCTTTCCGGCACCAGATTCACCACTGGTTTAAGGAAGGAGATTTAAGGAGATTTTAAAGACTCAACTATTACAACAATTATATACTGTATACTTACGTAATCAGAACAGACTGGTTCTCCCGATCTTAAATCAATGCAAGTATTATTAGAAATTCATTCGCATTTTTAAATTTTCATTCATTTGTTATAATAAAAACATTTAACATAGTAAATCTCACCTGTGAGCATGAACTGATAGGCGTTATCAGAGATGGAGAAGATGTGGGGTGGGGCCTCAATCCTCTTCTTGCCTCTGTAGGCTGCTACACAGACAGCATCGTATAGAGGAAGCCACTTGTAGAGGTTCACCATGACGCAGAACAACCCAGAGTAGGTCTGGAACATATAGACATTTATTATAAGCATATGCTGTTGACATTTCAAAGTAGGTAGTATAGATAGTGAAAACTCACGTAGATCATCCATGATGCATAACGCTCTTTGAGGTTATACAAAACACAAGGCTCATTGAGGTGGGTCATCATGGCCATGTCCTCAATTTTATCAAACTTGGGAGGATTCCTTGGGTGGATGTCATCCTCTTTGGCTGTTACAGTCTAAGGAAAACAGTCTACATTGCAATACATTATAATGTAAAGAACTTATTATTATTATTAAATTGTAGAGAACAATTTAATAATAATAATAAGCCTAAATACAACGATTATGGATTAGTCTTAGACAGTGCTTTTCCAGACGCTCAAAGTTGATTTACAATTTTGTTGAATAGCTATCTGGTTGACAAGGACAATAATTTAGAAAACACTGAATGCCTGTAATTGATATTGTCATGTTTTGAAAACAGCTTACCTTTCCCCCATCAGTCTCACATGTGGCTTTGCCACCCTCTTTCTTCACAACCTTGCATTTGACATACATTTCATCAGCATCCACCACAAAGTAAGCCGTTTTGGCATCAAAAGGAGTGTTTTGGGCCTCAATCCTCTCCCTCTCTGGCTTGCGGAGGAAAACGGCCGCCACGCCAAACTGCTCCATCTCTGCGTCCGAGCTCATGATGGCAGTTGTGTGGTGACTAAAAGAAAATATAAATGTATTTTTACATTGTGAAAAATATTGTAAAAATGTGGTCATATTTTCAGTTTTTACCTTTCCTCCTAGTAAGTTGTGTACCTTTGAAGAGGATGGAAAATGCTAAAACATATTGAACTGATTACTGCCTAGACAAGCCATTTTCAGTTTGGATTTTGCTTTACTGGCTTAGTAGCACAAAGATGATAGATTATTGAAAGTGCAAAACAGAAGTGTACTCACCTGTACCAGGAGCCTACCAGTTAACGTACAAGTCCAGAGCTGCCTCTTTTATAGAGGGTGGGAGTGCCCAGTCAGCACTACTCTCTTTCTCTCTTTGGGCATGTATTCTCGCTATCCTGTTGCTTATTTGTGGATGTGATCAAATACATACCAAACTACTTATTTACTATGTATCTGCCGTCACACCCGGTGGAAAGAGAAGATTGAATATTTAAGTTTTAAATATTGTAAACTGGTTATTTGCATGGGTTACTTTTTTAGTTATTGTTACCTTTATATAAAATTTAGCTATAAAACTTATAAAATGCATTGCCATAATACATGCTATGATTGGTTTTGGGACATTCAGTTAAATTACCTCAAAAATTCCTAAGCAAAAAATGTGCAGTCAAAATATTGTAATTTATTGCAGAAAAAAGTGTTCTAGGTCATTCTATTTGATTGTCTTTCCAAATTAAGGATATTAGTGTACAACATGTCAGTTTGAAACCAAAGTGAGAAATAAATTTTATAATATATAAATAGAAATCACATATTTATGTTTTAATTGGCCTTGTCAGATGCTTCCAAGTGATTGGTGGTTTTCTGTTACAGGGCAAGACTCATCTCATATTCCTGTAATAAAATTAAAGATGAAGTACTATCCATATAAATGAAATCTGTATTTCCTTAGATGGGCATGATAAGTGATGGAAACTCATGTGAGATCAAGCCCAAAATAAACGTATCACACAGCATAAAATTAACTTCATCCAAGAGGCACATTTGATACAAAGACTGTGACATTTGATTATTATTATTATTATTATTATTATTATTATTATTATTATTATTGAAATTTTGATTTGATGTTTATTCATGTTAAGTCATGTTTAATTGTTTTCAATATTTGTGTGAACTTGCATGTATTTTTAGGAAAACATGTAATATTTTTGAAATTGTGACATTTTATTATGTATTTTTTGTGTGGGCATCTGCCCAGCAACTGCACTTGGAGTAGTAGCAGTAGCTAAATCTGCAACAGGTTATCTTTCCTTTGGTAAGATTCATGAATTTGTACATGGTCCTTAGCAAATAAAAATAATGCATTCAACTGTTAACACAATGCATCATGTGTTATGGTATCGTATCACTTGACTGCATTTGGTCCTTTGATATTTTGATATGGACATTTTTGCGTCAGAAATACTTTTACTTTTATGTTTTGTTAACTACTTATGGCCCATACATTCCCTTGAGCAGCATACCAAAGGGCACAAATGTGATGTGAGAGTCACGTATTCACTACAAAGCCCATTGGGGTCGTAACTGAAGAGTCATCAAAAGATTAAGGAGAGACTTAAGTCTGCTTCAGCATTCCAAGTCAAGCTTTAATTTCTTTTTGGAGACTTAATGCAATGGGTTGCATAGCTTGGCAACCTCAATCTATTTGTCGCCTGGGACATCTCAAATGGGACATTGCAAGGATGCAGGGCAAGTTCTCTAAGGATCTGGAGAATGAGTGATGGGCCCAAGGAAGGATTGAGTCAGCACTTGTGGGAGCAATTATTGTGCTACTATATATAGAAAATTCTTCCTTTCTTTATTTCAGGAGTGGCATGGACTAAACCAAAGGTTGGTGTGGTTATGTCCTTTAGTAAGACACTTCACCCATCTTGCCTATGAATGAATGTGGAGTGTGAGTGATTGGGGAGTAGGTGCATATTGGTAGCCATTCTCGGCAGCAGAGGGGATGAGAAGGCATTGGAGTTCTGCTTTCTCATAGCCTGGTGAAAAAACTCTGCTTCATTCGGCTGGTTCTGATCTGAAGACTCTACATTCTTCTCCCTAATAGCAGTGTTCCTCACAGTGATGCACCGGATTGGAATTCTCTCAGAGGTCCCTCTTTAAGCTGTGCATTATGGGGGCCGTGGTTTTGATTCTTTTGATTTGCAGATGAAGTAGAAGTGCTGCTATTCTTTCTTGACCAGTGTTTCACTGTATCTACAATACCTCAAGGTAATCAATTCAAAACTATCATGCAAAATTCTTTTCGCTGTAAAAAGTTTAATAGCAGGGATTTTCTACAAATCAATGACGTGTTTATCAGCCTTCTCCAGAGAATGCAAAGGAATACATTTGCGTTCTGGCGGCCGCTTTAATCCATCTGATGTGTAATTTGCTTTTGTGATCAATGATGAAATCTTTGTGAGATGGAGTGGCTGAGAGCAGATGCTGTCAGAATAAGCAGACATAATAAAGACAGAGAGAGAGTTCATTTGGAATTTTACTGCATGTTATTGAATTGTGTTTTTTAATATTGCATGTGACAAATAAATCTATCCAAGTAGGAGATATAAAACTATCTATAATTGGTTTGTTTACAGCCTGTTTTTTTTTTTTTAAATAATTATTATTATTTTTTTTAAAGATATTTGGAACACTTCACTTAAATTGAACAAGGCCTTGAAGGTTGATGATCAGGGTTGCTAAGAGTGTTTATTTAATTTTTTTTGGTGTAACCTTTTGTGTTTAACATAGTATGCATTTTAATGTGATGCATAGAGGGGTTGTTTAACAAAGCAAAAGAAAATGTGCGCATGTGTTTTGCAGTTTATGAAGAAAACTGGATCATCACAAAAAATGAAAACAGCTATAGTATTGTTTTCATCTTTTAAAAGATTCCCGCACACTATCTCACACTTTTATTAGTACATTTCGGTCCCTCTGACTTTCCTCCTCACACCTAAGGAAGGTCAGAGGGACAGAAATGTTGTACTAATAAAAGTGAACCAAGAGTGAGACAGTGTGCAGGAGTCTTCTTAAAACCTTTCAGTCAAGTGCCTCTCCTCCGACACACCTGTTGCCCAGTCAGGTGTATAGAGTCTACACAGAAACGAGTACATCTTTTAAAAGATTGCCAAAATTTCAACTTTGGGGCTCCATACGTATTTGTATTTCAAAATAAATAAACTTGTTTATTTTAATAAATGAATCAATTAAAATAAATACATTATTCATACTTGAAATGTGGACCTTAGAAAACAGCTATTTATAAATGCCTTTTCTATAAATATAATAAACAAACTCAATTGGGTCCAGTAATAACATTTTTAACATGTTGTGGTTGAGATTTTATTTTAGGATCTTTTTTTTTTTTTTTTTAATTAAAATTTCTATTCGTTATAATATAGCCTGGAGATGAGTACCGGTAATTCATTTGTGATCGTGATAAAATAACTTTTGGGGTGTTTGGTGTTATTATTTGTGTTTTTCACTAGTAAGATGTGATGGATTTTAGTGATTAAATGTTGTTTAATGAAAGTCAACTGAACATATTTCCAAGGGTGGGATTCAGTCCGGGCTGTTGAATCTATAAACTAATGGCCGGATGGTTGTGGTGAATCTGAATGTAATGAGCATGTAGCAAAATGACATCAATTATTGAAATGTAATACCAAATTCACAAACATACTGCAGATATCTTTAAATGATGACAAAAGAATTTCAAATATTTTTTTATTGATATATCTCAAGTGGGTCATATTTTATGAACCTTTGGCTTGAGGGGGAAGATCAATCTTACTCTGCCTCCGCCTGTAGAATATAAAATAGTGGTATTAAACAGTATCATTTAACTTGATACAAACAAGCCCTGGTATTAAATACTACCTTTCCAACATCACGACTTTTGGCTCTGAGCTTGTTGACCTGGGACTCAGCAATATCAGCCTCCTCAAGTTCCTGAGTCTGGACATGTGACCATTGGCCTGCTCCTCCTATTATAGTGATACATTTCCTATTGATTTTGAGGTCAATAGGAAATGTATCACTATTTCTTAATTATAGCATATTTTCACTTATAGCCTCCTCAGCCTGTCTCTTGTACGATTTAACTTTGAGCTGAAGTTTGTCCACCAGATCCTGAAGTCTGTTCACATTTTTCTTGTCCTCCTCAGTCTGTAAGCATAAAAATGTAAGCAGTTACAAATACTGATAATAATAATACTATGAATGATAATAGTGCAACTGTCTTATTTATACCACAGTATCAATTATAATCTTTATGTTAAATAACATTTGCTAAAGCCCTGCTCCAGAATATTTCACCCAACCATTAAACTAAAACATTTATTTATTTATTTAATTTATTGTTGCTTTATTACTAAAAAAAAAAAAAAACCTTGAAAAACATGCATGCTTACTGTGAGCGGGTTTCCTCTCCACAGACCTGATTCAAAACTTGTCCTGCGACTTTAGAGTAAAATTTTCTAGGACTTTTTGTGTTCCAGTTGTCATGTTGGAAGAACCATGTGCAGTATATAAGGTAAGGTATAGCTTATTGTCCACGTAGTAGGAAAATTTGTCTCCTGCATTTGACCCATTCTTCAATTACAATATATTACAGTTTATGTATAGTAATGACTCATACAAGTAATACAAATAGGAAATGCCTAAATTAGTCAAACTGCTGATTCAATAGATCAGTGATGTTAAATTATTACTCTTTGTTACATTTACTTTTGGCTTTTGATGTGAGTGTGGACGGGTTGCATTAGCATGAAAGAATATAACAGGGACAACCAACTGCAATGTGAGACTGGACTATTAATATTAAAGTTAGATTTATAACTCGGGTCACAACCGTATTTTCGTTTCGTTCTGAAATGAAGCTAGTCAGAATTTTATAAGGAATGGGTATTTAGATTTTCCACAACATGACTGAGAAAATTGGTCCACCTTGAACAAATGTAACCGACCATCAGAATGCGAAGGGCTTGAGTATGCTTCATAGAGCCAGTGAAACAGGATCAGTTGAAAGTTAAAACTAGTGCCCTGGACTTAAAAGGTCCTTCTCCATCTACTACAGTTAGTTTGAAAGAGGAGTGAAGGAGAGGAAAAAAGCCTTGATCTTAACTGGAGAGCATGTTGTCCTGTTATTTTCCATGGAAGGAGGCTGGTTGGGGAAAGACAGTGCGTCTTGAAATGTTACCACTACAAAACACATTCACTTTCTATTTGTGCCGTAATCATCACTTAACAAACAGGACGTTAAATTTGCATATTAATTATTATGTGAAAGATTAAGGTATGAGCGGATTATGCAAATGCAGTTTTAACGGTTCTCAAAGCCCACTCCGCTTCGTAGCTGATACATAATGTACAATAATGTGTTAAAGCGAGTCTGAAGGCTTGAAATGCGCTATGTAAAATTTACTATGTCAATTTGCATGGTGAAGAGCAGAAATTACCTGGTAGGTCAGCTCCTTCACTCTACGCTCATATTTGCGGACCCCTTTAATGGCATCAGCTCCCAGTCTTTGCTCAGCCTCAACTTCTGCCTCGAGCTCACGCAACTTTAAAAGATTAATGTAACTGTAGTTATTTTGGCTATACACTATTTCAATAAACATTTTAGTTGACACATACCCTGGACACCAGTTTCTGGAGCTGCTTCTTGCCGCCCTTCATGGCCAGGTTCTCAGCCTCATCCAGACGGTGCTGCAGGTCCTTGACAGTGACCTCCAGATTCTTCTTCATCCTCTCCAGATGAGCACTGGTGTCCTGCTCCTCCTTCAGCGCCTGAAATATTGATCATTCTAAATTGGCTCTGGCATAAACAAATTTTGGCACTTCTGTGTTTAAATCAGTGAGCTCACATCAGTGATGGCCTTTTTGGCTTTCTCTTCAGTATTTCTTACTTCTTGAACAGAATCATCCACTTTACCCTGAACTTGAACCAGATCAGACTCCAGCTTCTTCTTGGTGTTCAGAAGACTGGTGTTCTGTTTGACAGAGACATATTTGGTTTACATTTTCTGTTTTATATTGTCTATATTGCTGATTTTGAGACCCAAACCTGAGAGTGAAGCAATCCAACACGCTCACTAGCATCCATCAACTCCTGCTCAGCCACTTTGCGTGCTCTCTCTGTCTGCTCCAGAGCAGCTCTCAGCTCCTCAATCTCAGCCAACATCAGGCCATTTCTGTGCTCCACCATGGTCACCTGCTCCTTCATATCTTCCTGTCCTCTGACAGCATCATCAAGGTGTATTTGGGCATCCTGGTAACAGAATAAAAACATTGTATGGTGGTCATTTTGAATGCAAGCTTCAACTGAACTTGTGCCTTGTTTCTTACCTTGAGCTGGCCCTGGACATTCCCGAGCTGTTTCTGGGCCTCAGCCGCCTGTCTGTTGGCATGGCTCAGCTGAATCTCCATCTCGTTCAGATCTCCCTCCATCTTCTTTTTG
>KN487147.1:0-17071 GCA_000787095.1 Periophthalmodon schlosseri
ATATATATATATATTATACACTGTCACTGTAATAGAGGAAACAGTGATATGGAGAAGCAGCCTATTTATACTCTTGTTACTGCTATTTGAGGATTGTGTCACTCTTGTGTTGCCAGGGACAACGGCCATAAACCAGGAACAAACACCTGATCTGTGAGGAAGCAGAGGATGTAGCCTCCTGTATCTGCTGATGGATGCTAACAAGAGGAAGGACACTTTTCACATTTTGAGTAGGTTTTGAATAGCAGTCTTTAAACGTCCTGTACCAACTTTTCCAATGTATTTGAGCAAAATATGTCTTGCTCCAATACAGATGTATTGCATAAGCAGCTCGTGAGGTCAAAATAAGTCCATTATGTACTGTCTGCATCTAATTAGAAAGCATTGTATTGTCCGACAATCAGGAAGTATGCATGCTGGTTGTTAGCCTTACCATCATGGCAAAACATTGGCCTCTGAAAGTTGTAAAAAGCACATATAAACTCATTGCTGTGAATAATTAGAATGCTCAAAATGCATAATGTAACTGAGGGATAACTTTGCCCACTGAAACCCACTGAAGTAAACTTCCCATTAATTTTTGTAACAGATTAAAAAAAACCCAAAACATCTAATATCAACACTACATTAGGTGGTGGGCTCAGAGTGTCTATCCGCTGTTATTAGTGAAAACATAGGTCTCCATTGAGGGAGAACAGTGAATTTAAGTAGAATATACTTTACTCAACCAGTTTTGTCGCCAGTTGAGATTTTTGCACATTTTCACAAAATTCACACTTTTATCTTTTTAAAATTTTTCAGGCAAATGGCTGTGAACTAATAGTACGCTATAGATTTTGACAAAGAACCAATCATCAAGCAACACTGAACAGTGCATTCAGTCAAAACAAATCAAAGCAACCAACGCTCGTCTTCATATCAAAAGAATGCTTTGGCGGCTTTAGAATGTTAGAAGATGGTTTCTTTCAAACTGTTTTGCAAAGTAACACCACCTCATGGCTTTATGCTCATATTCAGAAAGAGTTCCTGTAATACACTACTGTGCAAACAGTCTTACAACATTAATTCACACAACTTTTAATGAATTCATTCTGTATGTGTCCTTAAAAGTTAAATTGGCTCTCCTCTATTGTGAACACTTTTGGTATCGGCTATTATTTTCGTAACTTGCTGTGAAACATGGGCTGCAAGTTGCTCATAAAAATATGAAAATAACAATTTCCTCATGGCTCTGTGTTAAAACTTACTTTAGTTTTTAAGCTGTGAGGGTATCACACAGGCTTATTACTCTTATTACTCTCACACCAACCCCCACGGAGCACATCTTCTGTCATGGTTGGGAGCACGGTAAAGGTTGAAGAATAGGTGGGGAGGGTTTACGCTGTCACAAGAATATATCTAGGTGGAATATGTTGGCGGATAGCAGAGGATACGTCACACATTCCGAGAGCTGTCCACTGTTTTTGCCGCAACAAACTGAAAAGTTGCCGATTACAAAAAAACATGCGAGAAATATGAATGGTGACAAATGTATTTACTATTGATTCCTTGATAAATGTAGATCATGTCTGCAGAAAACAGGGTCTTTCCTCGGTGGATATCTATCAACTGCACCAAAAAGGTTGTTGGCCAAGAGGCTAACCAGCTATGTGCTATCAGTTTTGTGAAACAACTTAGGGCCACTACCTAACACCGGATTTACAGTGACTACAAGTATGATGTGGTTCAGGACTTGTGAGGGTCCTGCAAGGTGCAAATCAGTGCGCCCTGCCATATTGCCCACTGCACACCTGCCATACTCACCTCTGCACACCTCATATACTGACCTCTGCGAAGTGCGAGTGCAGGTCCAAGTGAGGAATGAATCCTCAAGAGTCTATTTTCCCCAAACCCCCCAGCGTTCTGGAGCAAATTTTAGGTCATTAGACATGCATTATCGCGTGAACCCATATGAAACCACGTGAAACCAGGGTACTTTGGTCAAATACACCCCAGTTGTCGTAGTTGGTGTTAAAAGAACCAGCAGTTAGTGTAAATGCAATGTAACATTTTGAATCAAACATATCTGCCCTGTTATGGTTTGAGATGTTGTTCCTTTGGCTATGTGTTTGGCTTACACAGTATGGCATAAAACTGATCTATCTCGTTGGAGAATGTTCTGAAGTATGGTTTTAAAGTTCTATTTCCATGAAGGTGATGCGCCACCTCCAGAAAGCTACAAACTGTACCTTTAACTGAATACTCATATTCAGTTAAAGGTACAGTTATATAAACATGTGACAGAAAATTAAATTCACCAAAACTTGAACAGTGTCACCCTTTAGAGCCACATCCGTAATGACCCCAGTGGAGCCTGTACTGTACGCTCTGGTCCACATTAACTATTTAGCCTCAATATCTATCCATCTGACTCATAGACTGCACAAGTCAAATATTTAGTAGCTCTGATTAGGAAATCCATATTTTAGATATGACTGTGTCTCATTCATCTGGACTCATAAATATTCACGTCATTTCTGAAGATAACCTCCAGTCTGGACAGCTCTTCTCTGTCAAAGATCCTGCTGTCCACGAACGCTTCATCTTCCAAAGTTTCCCTGAAAAGTTTCCGTGGATAGGGAGCATTATGTCATGAGACTGTGAAGGGTAAGACTGTATCTGCTAAGCTCTGCAACTCTGTGAGGTGCTAAAAGAAAGATGGAAAGATTCTTTTTCTGTGTCATTCTTGGGAAGCCTACTTTACTCTGCATTTACTGGTTTTAATATAGTGGCCATTCGCAGTTTAAGCGGGTTTTGATTTGACTGCTTTGAAAAAAAGCAGCCAAAAAATGGCCATACGTCATTGTTGAGCCCAAGTTTGAATTTCTTGAAGAATTGCAAGAAAGTACAGTACATAGGCCGCAAGTCAGAAAGTAGTAGCCAGTAATATTATAACCAAATACAAATATTCTTTGCTTACAAAGCTACATCCAGAATGTGAAGTTTGAATCTTTGCCTTTGTTTTTGATGCTTCATTTAAGTCTATAATCTGCAAGTATTAGATTTTTTTTATTTTTTTACAAGTAGATGTGTACAAATGTGAGACCTGCTCACCCCTCACCCTCCCCTGGCCCCTCCCCTAGCCCCTCCCCTCCCCTGGCCTTTGTTCAGAAGACCACCTCTGGTCTTCTTCTGTCAGGCCACTATTAGACTGCAGTAACGTAGTATCTAGTGGTGTTATGTGAGAATACAACAGGGGCAGGTCAGCAAGTCTAATTACAGTTGGTAGCTTTAAAGTGTATAATCCAGTTTACTCTGCAGTCAGATTAAGGTATTCGTTTATAATCCCTGCAGTGATCCTGATAATGATAATCCAACAATATTTGATTTGACAGTCCAACAGAAATGTGCTTAAACATGTCTTTGAATGTATTAGCTGGAGTTTAAACAGGGGCTATTACACTGCGGTAGTAATTGCTAACACATAACCTACTTAGATCACCATGTTACATTTTACCATTTTGAAAATGCTACAGTAACAGCATATGAAACTGTTTAATTAGTTTCATTGCTCCCCATGCTAAGTCACTCCCCCTTCAGAGCGCTATTACAACACAATCAGTGTGTATCCCTCTAATGAAACAACTGCACAACGCAAAATAGTTTTTTGGGAGGCTGGATGATGTTGGCTTGTGGCCGTACAACTAACCATAAGGAGGCTAGATTATTCAAAGATGCTTGCATTTAAAACCACTTCAGGCGTGTTGTTGATGAGGGATGCTATAACATGTTAGAAAAAAGGGTGCATAATACCCCCTCTTTAAGTAGGGTGACCAGATTGGGGTTATCAGAAAGGAGGACACCTGGTTCTCATGCAAAATAAAAGGCCATGTTTGTGCTTAATTTTAAACTGTATGCAATTAGGTGTACTCCACTGCATTTTAGAGGTCTACAGCGGCAATGACATTCACATTATACAACAATTGTCCAATATTTTGTCCACCTCTACTGTTGGGAAATTGGTCCTGTGCAACTGACCCATCCCTTCAGTGGGCCAACCCGTCAGGAGCAAGGCTATTCTTTCTACCCAGTTAGTTTGAATCTTTGCCTTTGTTGATGCCTGAAAAAGGTGTAATCTTTTCAAATTTACAGATAATCCATCCTGGGAATTCCCTCCAGGACAGATGCAGTACACTATAAAAAAGGACCAAAGAGAGGAAAGCGTCTGCCAAATTAGCTTGAGATTAGCCTGGATGCAACGCTGCTTTTGTGTGTGTGAGTGGTCCGTTTGGGCCCTCCAGGTCATGGGAACGGGCCCTCTGAATGTCTGTCCCATTATCTCGTCCCCTGTCCCCCGTCTCATGTCCCTGCTTGTCCCCTGTCCCCAAGTGTCCCTGTGGGGTAATGGTGTGACACGACCACTCTCCCACCAACCCCCATAGAATACTGCTAACACTGCTTGTTTTTGCCAACTGTTAATTATACATGTCCTAACCTGTATTGAAAACTCCAAGATGCAGTTTATTTCCCACACTGTGCTGTGAAAAAGATCGTGTAAACTCACTGCTATTGAATTATTTATGTAGAGACTTAAAACTTTATACTAATGGACTTAGGTCAAATGTTGTGCTCACAACATCCTATGATGTCATAATTTTGGATTGGGGGATATTGGCAGAACAGATACCTATGAACCAATACCTGACCCATCAGATTTCCCAGGACTGACCAGTATCGATATCGGTTCATTCTTATTTATAACTCTATAGGAGAGTCCCTTTTTCAAGTAACCAAACAGAAAGCCACAAATATTATTATTATCATTTTCTCTAAAACGTCTACAAACTTGCGATAACAATCACCCGTGTGGTTGAATAATGGCACCACTTTTTGAAGCTGTTGTGAATGAAATTATTCACATATTTGAGCTGACAGAAAAGGTGAATGCATGGTAAGAGTAGGAGACACTGTTACACAGTGGTTAGCACTCTCACCTCCAAATCTTTTTGTCAAAAGCCTGATGTCATCAGATCTCAGTAGCTAAGCAGAGCTGGGCCCAGTTAGTAGTTGGATGGGAGATCACTGGGAATACCAGGACCCATAGTGGGGCGCCAGTGGCAAAACTGCCATTGTGTGCTTAGGCAAGGCACTCCTCCTGCATTGCCTAGTATAAATGTGATGTGTGTGTGAGTGTTAGTGGCAGTGAGAGGGGCTGATGGCGCAAATTGGAAACCTCACTTCCGTCAATCTGCCCAAGGGCAGCTGTGGCTACAACAATAGCTTGCCAACACCGAGTGTGGAGTGAATGAATAATGCACTGTAAAACGTCTCTGAGTGTCCAAAAGGCATTATATAAATCCAGTGCATTATTATTATTATTACAGCATGAAGGTGAGTATTTCTCCTGTGTGATCTGGTTTCCCCATCAACATAAAAAGTCCCTGATGATTGCATAGATTTTCACTGTCTATTGGTTCCACCTTCACTCTCATCAGACTAAGCACTACAAATGCTAACAAATCAAAACATAGTGTGGAAATAACCTTTTGAAAAGCGACTTTAAAAAGTTGACAATATAAAGCACTACCTCAATTATGCACTTTTTGACGCAGCTGTGTGATTTGCAATCCATTAGGCAATATGCAAATGTTGGTGTTTGTGGGAGTAGGGGGGACAGGCAGAGTAATGGTACGGAAGAGCAACCGATGGAATGGAAAAAGACAGATTCAGGGAAGAACTCTCCTAGCTTTTCACCACTTCAGGCCTAATGAGGTGTACCGACAACATAAAAAACTGTAAAACCTTTGGTAAATAATCAATTGTGACACAGTGACAGCAAGGTTTAAAGGACCTGTATCTGACTTCGAACCTTGAGTCAGGACTCGTTTCTGTGTAGACTCTGCACTCCTGAGTGGGCGACAGGTGCGTTGGAGGACAGGCACTTGACTGAAAGGTTTTAAGAAGACTCCCGCACGCTGTCTCACTCTTGGTTCACTTTTAATAGCACCAATAAAAGTGAACCAAGAGTGAGAAAGTGCGCGGGAGTCTTTTTAATACCTTTCAGTCAAGAACCATGAGTCAGGAACATGCTTTAGTTTGAATTTTTAGCCCCACCCACTTATTCCTTTCTGCCACTGTGATATTGCACCATGACACAGAAAGACCAGTCTAAGATAGTGTCAGGCAGTTGGTTTCCCATGATTCTTAGTAACGATGTACATGATGAAACCATCTACTATAGGCTATACTAAAATGAGCAAGTAATTGAAAGGTTAAAATAATAAATAGGCAATATAAAAATCCAGTCAGTCCAGTGGTTAAAATGCTCCAGGTGATTGTAGTTTATTTTTGCAGGCTACATACAGTTCCTTCAAGATATATTTATAGGCAGTATTTTTTCTCCAACTCGCCTCATTTAGAAGCTCAGCCTTTTTTGTGTCTCATTGCGCAAAGGAAACAATTCTAACAACACAACATAAACAGATTCTGCAAGCTCTTTCAAAGCTGGAAGTCCAATCCTAATGCATTCGCAGTCTCCTGTTAGATGGGCCCATGGGCAGTACCATAGATCAGGATCTGGATATGAAGAGAGTCCCCAGGTTCTGCTCAGTGGCGCCCCCCGCAACCACCAGCGTTTTATGATTTATGGTTTAATTGAGAACGACAGAAAACCTCACCACAGGGAAAAATAGTCTTCCATTTGTCAGCGCTGCTGGTTGGAATGTCGGAAATTGCTCCGTGTTTATGTGTTACACTAGAATTTCTACCTTATCATTTCAGACCCCACAGTGTAACATAATCATACTGATAACCTCTCAAATGTGTGAAAATATCAGGACAAAAATGGGGGATGAGTGTTACTAGTGTGTGGGTAATTTTGGCTTTTTAAAATTTGGTCAGTTTTAATTTCATCGACATAAACGTGACAGACATTTAAACAATGCCAATCAATACAACAATAGTCAAACTTCATCCTCCAAAATTTTCCGTCTGCTCAAAACCACATACTTTTACTGACAGCACTGGCTGTAGACCTCTCCATTAAAAAGATCCAAGCTAATAACTATTTGTGTTTTTTGGGTGATTTTATTGCAAAGGGCTTTTTGGTTTTAAAATGCTGAGATGATAATGTGAAGGTTGAACAATGCCCTAAACCTAAACTAACCTTACCTTTCCTGGAGACTGATCTGAACTTTAAGCATAGTCACTACTTGCTTAACTGTAACCTAAGTCTAAATCTTAACCTATTTTAACCCAGATCTGAACCTTAAATCATGTTTTTGATCTTATACTAAAGGATTTACATTCTTACATTCAAGTTAGAGTATACAGATTGGCTAATACATAACATATTTACATCACCACATGTCCCCATGAAGTTAGAGTATACAGATTTACATCACCATGTTACCCTTTATAATTTTGAAAATGCTGTATTTGCCAAAAACATATTAAAATTTTTTATACATTTCAGTTTTGTTTTTCCTCCCCTTGCTCTCTACGCTAAATCACTCCCATGCACATTACATCAGGTTTATGGAGTTGTAGTGTATTGTTTTGTATCATGCTTTGGTATATCCTGCTTCATTCCGAGCACGGTGACGAAAACTACTAAACACATTTTCACTCAAAAATCCCTTGATCAGTGGCAGTAAATCAAAGTTACAAGCTCAATAAATTTAAAGCTGGTATAAATATTCTTTGATGCTATGATGCCACTGCAATATTAAGCAAGCATTTCTACATTACTCCTGGAGAAGTGTGTCGATGCTGTGTCGATCCGTCTCAGGTCATCTCAAAACAGTGGGCTCCTTTTTGGGGCCCTTGTGTCGTCACTCACAAGCTTGACGCACTGTGACAGCTGTCTGCTCTTGGAAGCGAGGATGACAGAACTAAAGAACCACATCTCCTTACTGACTCAAACCCAGAGCCAGTCTCGTGAGCAGCTCCTCGACTCGGTGGTGACAGTGGGAAAATCTAAGTCCATGTCCATCGCATGAATGAATTAGATGCGACTGTAGCTGTTTCCGGTGTAAGTTTCACTCCTGTTGGTGCGATATGCAGTCAGCCAACCTCTACCCGCATTTGGCATGATACATGGGGTTGTCATGGTGCAACTAAACCAAAGGGTCCAACTTCCCCCACTCCCTCGCACAACTGGTCCATACTACTAGTTTAGTCAGATCTGCCAACTTCACGTCAGGCTGAAGGATTATTGCAGTGCTCTAGGAATTTCTTTTGTGGATCATTTTGTAGATTCTGGAAGAGGAATAATCTATTTGCCCATGATGGCTTTAATTTAAATAGGGCTGGGAAAAACTGTTGAGTGACAATATCAAACTAACACTAGAGTCTGCACCTAACAGGTCCACTGAGTGACTCCTTACGCATGGGATAAACAGCATTATCATGTGGTTGATATCAATATTACCAACAAACCTAATTCACAGGTGTCAAATCAATCCCGGGCAATCTCAAATAAGCTTAGTATCCGTAAAGAGTTAGGTCTATTTGATATGCAAAACACAAGGAAGGGACAGGGAATGATACATATGAATGATTGTACGTGGTATCATATCTAAATTAGATTACATTAAAGTCTGGGCAAATCAAACAGATCCAGATATATTTGTATTTTCTGAAACCTGGCTATCAAATAAAATAAGTGATAAGGTAATCAATACTAAAAATTACGTTTTTTCGTTGTGACAGGCAGTCTAAAAGAGGAGGTGTTGTCTTGTCTGAAAAAAACCCAAAAATGGCTGCTGCTGGTATTTATTGTGCACCTTCAGATCCCAAAAACGCTCTTAATGATCTGTTCATGATGCTTTCTTAACTGGAAAATTACGAAGTGCTAATAATGAGTGATATAAATATTAACTGGCTGGAGAAAGAGTCCAAAACTTTGAAAAACCTATGACCTGAATCTCACACAAGTAATTTCTATCCCGACTAGACCCGACCCTGCAAATTTAAATAAAGGCACAGTTGGTGTGTTTTCCCACTGGATTTTAGTGACCACTGTCCCATTGGGTGTATTCGAAATATAAAAGTTAAAAAGACACATCTGTGTGTAAAGGTGAGTAGATCATATTAAGACTTCAATGAGCAAGGCTTCATCTCTGACCTGCATTACAGGGATATCAGGTTAACATCAGCATTCACTGACCCTGATATGGCCTTACATTTTTTTAATGAATACATATAATGAAATTGCAGACCAACATGCACCTAAAAGAGAAAGTAGAATGAAAATCTGTAACAATTCTTGGTTCAACACAGAAATAGCTAATTTAATTAGAGAAAGAAAGGCAAACTTCTTACTTCATGGCTGCACTGATAGAGAGTCACAGAAATCCAGCAAAGTTCTGGAGGACAGTCAGATCCCTCCCAGAACCTAGTATTCATACATTACCAACCAATATTTTTTATTGGATTCAGCTAATGTAAATTCTAAGGAGGAAATATGTGGTGCTTTTAATAGGCATTTTATCTCTACATGTGATGTTTTGGATAATAATGGTGATGCTTCTGATCTTGATTATGTTGAATCTGAACCTCTGGCAGATAACAGCCAGATTTTCTTTTAAATGAAGGTACATGGAGGTCTTAAATGCTCTCCGCTCCATAGACCCAAAGAAGTCCAAGGGAGCTGATGACCTTGATGACCTTCTATAACTAGCTGCCCCATATTTAATTCAACCTCTATTATTATTATATATTTTTTTATTTATCAAATGAAATGGCAGTTATACCAGAATTATGGAAAATGGCACATGTTTTGCCTTTACATAAAGGTGGGACAACTAAAAATGGAAATATTTTCCGGGCAATATCTAAATTACTTTTTAGTTTTAGAAAAGTTGGTTGCAAATCAAGTCACAATTTATTTAAATAAATGCTCCATTTTGAAGATGGAGATGATGCTGTTTTGCATGCAAGTGCTCCCTCTGCTGAACAGGCGATTTTAAAACTACAGCAAGATTTTAATGAAATCCAAAATTCCAAAATAAATGATCAATGAATGCAAATAAATGTATATGATTTTGTTTAAAAAAAAAAAAAATCTTTAAGTGATGTGCAAGCTACAAATCTTTATACACTAAATGGTTGATTGATTGATTGACTGAAAGAGTCAGCACCTATAAATATCTTGGGTTTTGGCTTGACGAAAAGTTATCCTTTAAAAAACATTTCTCTGAATTATGTAACAGTCTAAAATAAAAAAACAAAACCATTTTATTATAGAAACAAATCTTGTATCCCATTGAATTACAGAAAAGAAATTGTTCAAGCAACCTTTCTTTCTGTACTAGATTATGGAGATATAATTTACATGCAGACTTCATCTTCTACTCATAACAGGTGATGAATTAAATCCCATCACTGTGCACTCTATGAAAAAGTAGGTTGGCTGTTGCTATCTGTCAGAAGAGAACAAGACTATATACAATTTATTTATAAGAGAGTACTTGATGACTGAATATCTCAGTTGCTTGTTGAACTTGCTTGGGAACAAGATCTCATGATTGTCTATGTCTAAAAACTGGCCGCAATAGAACTGAAATCGGAAAAAAAGTTTTGATTATTTTTCTTCCCAAAAATGGAATATATTTCAAGGACATGCAAAACTGGATAGATGCACTTAAATTTTTACAATATATTAATTTATTATAATCACACCTGCACCAGTTTTTAATGTTTTCAGTTGGCCTATGTAGTCATTTGTTTAGTTCGTTTTTGATTGTATTGTTTTGTACTTGTGAAAAAGAGAGTCTGAGTACTGTCGCTGGGCTCTCCCTGTATAAATAAAGATAAATGAAAATCGAAATTGAAATATTTAAGGAAAATAGCTACGTGGGAGCGTGGTTGTGACCTGAGTCTTGGATAGGATCATACTGTTTAGAAGGTGTAATGGTGAAGGAAGGAAGCGATTGCAGACCAGTTAGAGAGTTGAAAGAAGTTTTATCTCATGAGATGGGTGAAAATTACAGACAGCAGGCACATGCAGTGCGTGTGTGAGTATGTGTAGGTATGTTTGAGTATATGTATGTTTCAAGGAAGTTGTACAGTACTTATACCCTCAGAAAGGTACTATCTATAGAAGACTGGTCTTATAAGGACTTAAACTAAATTTACATACTGTCCATATAAGGTCATAAATAGATACACCGTCAGCTGTTTACAGGAAAGCAGAATAGGTCACCAAAAGGATGCTTTCAGTCACTGAAAGATGGATTACAAGGGCCTCTTGTCAACTGAAGATGTAAAGTCGTATCATGTAACCGAAGTAGCAGGTTCCAGTGTAGACATCTTAAAATAAGCATGTGTGACATTCTTACTGAGAAACAAGTTTACCTCAATGTTTGCATACACAGTATTTAACACAAAGTTAAGAGCACAACAGATAAAACAAAAATCACGCTTACAGAAGGGTTTGAATAGTGCCCGGGACAGACTGCTACTCAAACATACATGGATGACATATAAACCTCAGTTTTTCTGATGAGGGAACAATGTTAAAACATGGAACGCTCCAAAAAGTTGGTTTTGCATAATACCCTTTTTAAGACTAAACCAGGACTAAAACAGAACCAAACTACATCTACATAATGACTAGACTGGAATCTAACTAATACTTCTAGTGTGAACAGTCTAATTCATGCACACTATTTTTCCAAAGAAATATCCCAACTGAAAACCCACAATACAAAGCCACATGAACATCTCCCCTCTAGCGCATCACATCGCTACCGTTCTGCCCCTCTCTCTCCTCTCTATTCTCTTGTCCACGTGAAGCCTGCTCCTGCCTGTGCTCTAGCAAGCTGTAATGAGCTAATCTGCGCGGGGCAGTGGTCCGACCGGCACTGGGGGGTAGGATCGTGCCCTCTCAGGCTGAACCAGTGCTGCTCTGTCACCTCTCCAAAATGTAATGACTTTCTACCCAGCCAACAACTCCGGTGAGAGGGATTACACATGAAGTACGCGCGGTAAGGCAGTGTGACGGGTGGAAAAGCAGAGCAAGGACCAGGCGTGGGCAGCGGGCCATGGAAACGCCTCGTACCTTGTGTAAATTGGCCCCGACCGCGGTAGATCTTGATTACTGATGCCTTCTGATGCAGCAATTCCCCCAGCGCTGGTCCAAAATCAATGGTCTTAACACCTGGACTACTCGATATCTAACGCTGCGTTCTTCTGTGAGCGGCGGACTCCGTATCCGAGCAGAGCAGGTTGCACGTCCCAGCAGATGGAGCCAGGAACGTCATTGATAAAAGTCGTCCTCACGCGTCAGTGTGTAGCAGATTTTGACAGAGGTGTTGTGTTGGTGGTACAAACGTGAAATAAGGTTGTCTACACCTCAAAAAAACATAGCGCCAGTCTGATGAAATATGGTGAAATCATCTTTTACCTTTTAGCCACGTTTATAATGTTGTCCCCTCGTCAAAAACGTACCTGGAGTTGTATTTTGTTACATTCATGTGCATATGACAGCTTTTTCTAATTATGACTTGGTTTGGTGGGATAGTACCTGTGGTAAATATTTATCATAGTTTTACATCAGTTAAGTGTCAGTTTGTGGAAAAAAAAGTGAGTTCTAAAATGGAAAAATCAGAATAAACGTTGATTTAAGGTGAACGATCGAGGTGTAGTTATTTATTTTTATTAGCCTAACCATGACTATTGAGTAATTTAGTTTTGTAACATGGATGCTAGGTGACAGTTGTGGAATATCTGCTGTCCGTGTCCAACAAGGAAGTACAACTATAAACGTCAACAGAATTAGACAAAGACTAGACATAACTAAAGAAAAATAACCTTACAACAAAGTGCTATTCCAAAAATAAAACAAAATGTCCCTAAAATGTGATAACAAATGCCGTGTGGGAGCATACGACCTTTTTTTTCTAGGATCTTTAAAAGGATATATGATGCAATGTAACCCACGTGAAAAGTACCTTTACAAACTTGGCAAAAGCAATAAAAATAAAAGACCAGTGTGCATGGAACTTTGGTGAAATCCAGACATTTGAGCAGTAAGCAGCTTGTGTCACATATTTCCCTATGATGACGTTTTTCTGTGGGACGAATACAGAAAAGTCAAGGCGCAGTCGAACATGTCAAACCAGGCTTAATGAACGGACCTTCTCCCCCCGAGGATCCTTCTGTAAAGTTTCACATTGTCAGTATGTTCTCCTCACTTTCCAGTCTCTAGCCTAATACGTCTACAGACTGCACTGGTGACGACATTTTTTTAGTGTGGCTTGCAAATGCAAATATTTACCTTCTGTCTATTTATTTATTCATTTCTCTCTTGTTTCTCAAAAGCTAAGCGAGGACGTGCCTGGTTTGTACTTGGATGGGAGACCAATGGAAATACCAGGTGTCACAGTGGGACAGCAGCGGCTCTACTGGAAACTGTCACCGTGTCCTTAGGCAAGACACGTTACCTTTATTTTTATTGCCAAGTATGAGAGTGGCTGATGGCGCAGATTGGTAGCCTCGCTTCTGTCAGTCTACCCCAGGGCAGCTGTGGCCACCAAATGTGGAGTGGATGTGGATAAATATTCCGATAAAAGGCACAATATAAACCCAATGCATTGTTTGTGTTATTATTATTATCAACATGTAAACTCCACACAGAAAGGCCCCATGCCACCTAGGAGTCGAACCCGAGACCTTCTTGCTGTGAGGTGGACCGCTGCGCCACCATATTACTTACAAAAGTGAAACGTTAATTCGTGAACTGAACTGTAACTGAACCAACTTTGTGAGGCCTAGTTATGGATTAAAAAATCGTAAGATTGGTATTGACGATATCGGTTATCAGCTACAGCAGCGAGACAAACATCGGATATCGGTATCAGCTCAAAAAATCCATATCGCGCCGTCCATTGGGCACAGTGCGTATCAATGCAATTCTAATTTCAGATAGGCTACCGTGTAACAACACTCCAGCGCTATTATGTGGGCAGATGTTCTGATTGGGATGCAGATAGGGACACTCGCTACACCGAATCTAACAAACCCTTCCAATATCAATATCCTTTGTGTATTTTTCTACCAATTTCATTAGCCCTGTGCTGTGCTTCATTAGTCGCACCTTTTGGCTCATTCTCATGCTAATTGTCTTGCGCTTGCTAACCATATGGCAAGGCTTCACTCACTGTTTATGAATATGCAGGACAGGCCAGTGCTATCCCCATTCCATTATCCATGACCTGCGCTGTCACCGCACGCACCCGATTGTTTTGTGTGTGTGTGTGTTTTTTTTTTGCCGGCGTGCGTCTAGCAAGCATGACACGACCATTTAGCTCTTCGCGTTCGGACATCGGTACCTCCGCCTCATAATAGCCCCTCTCTTATATGCAAAACCAGGCCCTCCATCGCACCTGGCATTGGCGCCCTAATTTGAGTCCCGTATCGGATGTAATAGCCAGACACTCGTATAACAGCAAAATGGTTTGTTTTGTCTGTGTCGATAATAACGTGAAAGGATGCGGCGCTGAATGGTTTTTGGGGGAGCAAACAAAGAGATGTTTTGGAGGCCAGATGTAATGGAGGAAATAGGAAATGGACAGAGGACGGGGGACGAGTGGATACAGGTGTGGGGATGTAGTTGTAAAGCATAATATTATTGATAGATATGTGAAAGCAATTATAGCATAACTGTCATGTTAACGCTGCTTGTGTCCTTGAAAATGTTACTACTTTGCTTGGAATGTTGCACAGTATGGCATTAAACTCTATGAATTTGCATTTATTTAAAAGGGTATTATGCAAAATGTACTTTTTGGAGCTCCATGTTATAACGTTCCCTCATCAAAAACACACCTGAAGTTTTACCTGAAGTGGTTTGACTAATCTTGTGATTTGTGAGCTTTGTTTAAATATCCAAAAGCAGCAAAGCTAATCTTTCCTGAGGTCTGGTGTTGGTGTATGGACTTTACAAACCTAGAGGAGCACTGTTTCAGCTGCTTATATAAAAAATTCACAATACACCAATAGTCAGTTCTGTGGACAAGCGACTCTGTTCACAATAAGCTTTTTTTTTCTTTTTTTTTTTTGCAGATTAAAGGTCTGTAATTGAAGAATTCAATGTCATGCTGTGAAACATTCCAGGCTAAGCAATAGATTTTCCATGGAAACAAGAGGGTGGCACAAAATTTACACAGTGCACTTTTAATTAATAAGAGTGTAGTAATTTGCTTAAAGGTGCTGTACCTGAGTTGTAAAACGTGACAGACAGTTCATTTAATTTTTGCAGTGCTATTAAGTTATTCCTCACTTACCTTAGGCAAGGCAAGTTTATTTGTATAGCACACAAAGTAATTCAAAGTGCTTTACAGAAGAAGAAAGACATTAAAATCACAATACAAACAAATGAAAACAAATAATCATCATAAAATTAACATTAAAGTGGAGAGGGGAGAGTGCAGAATAAAAACCTTTCAGTCATATGCACAGCTAAACAGAACCATTTTGAGCCTGGATTTAAACATTGTCAAAGTAGAGGCCTGTCTCACAGCTTCAGGAAGAGAGATGGTTCATATGGCTCTAACATGTGGGAGATGTACTTTGGTGATAGGCCATGGAGAGACTTGTAACAAGCAGAGCTGCTTTAAAGTCAATTCTCTGAGCCTCAGGAAGCCAGTGCAGAGACCTGAGCACAGGACTTATCTGCTCATTCTGATAGGCCAGGGAAGACTTGTAACAAGCAGAGCTGCTTTAAAGTCAATTCTCTGAGCCTCAGGAAGCCAGTGCAGAGACCTGAGCACAGGACTTATCTGCTCATTCTTCCTGTTCTAGTCTGGACTTGAGCAGCAGTGTTCTGGATGTACTGCAGCTGTCTTAAGGCTCATTTGGAGAGGCCAGTGAGCAGGCCGTTACATAAGTCTCTCCAAGTCTGGTTCAGAAAATATACCTTTAACTTTTGGAATGTTTTTTAGACGGTAAAAAGCTGCAGATGTTATTGATTTGATGTGGCTGGTAAAGTTTAAGTCTGAGGCCATTATTACCCCTAGATTTCAGGCTGATTTGAAGGGAGACTGGAGGTGACTGCTGACACTTTCTCTTTGTTTCTATGGGCCAAAGACTATGACTTCAGTCTTGTCTGAGTTTAGCTGGAGAAAGTTGTTTTGCATCCACACACTGATCTGTTGGATGCAGTGGCAGAGTGAATCCACATGGTCCATATTCACCTGCCGCCAGTGAGACATAGATCTGAGTGTCATCTGCGTAGTTGTGGTAGGACACATTGTTGCTGCGTATTAACTGGCCTAATGGCAGCATATTCTGCGAAATATTTAATTTGCACCTGACATCTAAAGCAAGAAAATCAAGTAAACTGTAGTAGAAAACCAGATAACAGTTCGCTAAACAACAGGGACACTGCAGACTACACACACATTTATCACTGATACAGACTTTGAGATCAGACACGGTTGAGCTGAACCTTTCTCTCTTAAATAACATGTTTCTGAGTCCGTGTGTAGAGGATATGAATTGTTATGGGGCTAACAAGCTAGTTAAGCTCTGCACAGTCAAAGCAACAACGGAGAAACTACTTTCCGTATAAAGCTAATTTGAGCTGAAAAGAATAGCTCCGTGGACAAAAATCAGGTAAAAATAAAGCAAAGAAACACATTTGGAATGTTGAGGGGTATTTTTCAAATAATATGCTGTGTGCATTACATATATAAAAATGTGACCAAATGTGACCCTTTATTATGTGAGCAGTAATTTGCTTAATATTACTTGACTGTTCTAGTTCATTATTGTGCAGCTCTTAATTCAAAGTGACTGATTCCAGAGTTAAGTTACTGCTCAGCTCTCACACGGTGCTTTGGCTGATCGTCCAACAGCACTGGCTCCAGCAGGTGTGTCTCCTGTCTGCCAACATTCACACATCCACACACAGCCAGACTTATCACATCCCAGGATTCCATGGTCTGTCCAGCGAATATTCAATAAATTTAAAGAGGGGGTATTACACTTCTGTGGGGTATTAACTGCTAACACATAACATATTTAGATTACCATGTTACCTTTTATCCACCCATTCATTTTCTTCCGCTTATCCGGGGCCGGGTTG
>KN487148.1:0-10604 GCA_000787095.1 Periophthalmodon schlosseri
CTGCAAGCAAAAAAGCCGGATAACATGCGAAGTTTAGAAGTGTGACAGTTGGGGATTGTGTGGCTGTTTTGAAAGAAGGATTCTGTTATTAAAGGTACAGTGTGTTACTTTTCTGGTTGGTGTACCCTCTGGAGATGTTATTGTTTTGTCTGCAAATGTTCCACATATGGCATTAAACATATCTATTTAGCATAGTTCCAATTGTAGGTGTTTTTTATTGCTTTAAAAATGCCTGAAAAACATGCATTCTTACTGTAGTGGGATTGTTGCTTCACAGATCTGACCTGTAACTTGGCCTGATCACCTTCTTATATCCATGGAATTAGATACGTTTTAGGTCATACTGTGGAACATTTCAGCCAAAGCAATAATTCTATGGACCAGACAACCAACCCATCAACTATCCAACCAATCAATCATCTAACCAATCAGACAACAAACCGGACATCAACCAACCAAGCAATCAACTAAGAAACCAGACAATCAACCAACCAACCAGAAAACCAATTAATCAACTAACCAAACAAACAAACAAATAAAAAAAACAACCAATCAACTAACAAACTAGACAATCAACTAAATGACCAGACAACCAACCAATCAACCAACCAATAAAATTAACCAACTAGACAATCAGCCGACCAATCAACCAACCAACTAACCAACTAACCAACCAACCAACCAACTAACCAACTAACCAACCAACTACCCGACCAGCCAACTACCCCATCAATCAACTAACAGACCAGACAACCAACCAATCAACTTACCACCCCACAAACTAACAAACAAGACAATCAACCAGCCAACCAACCAATCAACCAACCAATCAACTAACAAACCAAACAATCAAATAACAAACCAACCAGACAATCAAAAATAAATACAAAATGTAAAATTTGACACTTTTTTCCCCAACATTTCTCACAATTGTTCAGTCCCTACACATTTGAACTTAACTTATTCTAGCAATACACCACAACTCAGTGTAACTGTGGTTTGGGGGACTTAAATCTTTTAGAGGACACGTTTGCAGAGAGAAAAAAAAAACAAAAAACACCTATGAAGGTCAAATTATATACCCACTAGAGGAATTAAAAGATAACATTTGAAGATCAGAAGTGAATTTGAACTATTGTGGAGCGATGTGGTTTTAACAGTGTCGCGAATTTCAAACTTGCATGAAGAAATTAAACAACTGTGCCTCATTTGTCTTAAAATATGAAAAAAAAAAGAACTAGTTCATTTCAAAATGTTTGCAGTGGTCCAAAGTTATTCCTCACTTACAACATCCATTCTGAACATCCTAATTATTTACTGCGATGAGTTTATAAGCGCTTTTCACAACTCTCAGAGACCAGAGTTCTGCTGTCATGGTAATGCTAGCAGTGCACTTCCTGATTCGCCGACAATAAAAATGATTTATAATTAGAGGCAGATAGCATGCAGTGGACTTATTTTGATTTCAATAGCTCCTTATACAATATATCTGTACTGGGGTTGTCAAAAGTATCGACAATCAGACACCAATCAATGTTAACTGACTCCTATCAAAACTAGATACTCATTTGAGCAAGTATCAATTCTAAAAAGTTGCATAAGCAGAACAAGAAATCGTATACGCACATGGACTGGAACCTAACTGGATAACTGAGGGTATAAGGCCACATGGTAATATAAAAGTAAGTACTATTATTTAATATCGAAAATCACATTCTGTTGTCTAAATAAAGAGTGTTTTTATTACCATAGAGGTATCGGTATCTGTATTGATTATTGAGTCTATTCCTTAGTATCGCAAATCAAGTTTGAAATTTTCCTATTGTGACAAGACTAATCTGCACTGGGGCAAGATATTTTGCTTAAATACATTGAAACTAAAAAGGCATAGCCACTTTAACTGTTGTAATTGCAGCAGGAGATGAGTTGGGATTACTTAGAAACATCTACAAAAAGAAGTGGTAATTTGAAATAGGGTTAGGGCAACAATGGCCCCAATTTACTTTGCAAATGTAGTGTGATTTGAACAGAAATGACAGAAACCTGATCAGTGAGAGAAAGGAATTACACCGCAAAATGATGCAAGAGAAGTGCATATGAGGTTAGACTTCTCATTTTTCACCAAAAATGTAGTTGCTTAAAAGTGTACCTAGTTTACAGTTTTGTTTTTGCAATTTCACTTCCTGGTTGGAAACGGGCAGCAGCTGTGACCATAGACTGTATATATAAACGAACGTAGCTAACCTGCTAGCCGCCGCTTTCCAACTAGGGTGCGCTTCCGGCTCAATCGACTGGCTCCAGTTTACTTTACATTGAAAAATTGTAAAGTAAATTACCTTCATCAGCCTCGCTCTGGATTGGCTCTTTGGTTGCTATGATACTCGCAGTCGAAATTCCAGATATGGAACTCAACTCCAAATTCGCCCCTATAACTGCTAGCCTCGACGAGCTTCATTTATAAAGTATATGGCTGTGACGTACGTAGAGGTAATTCCATAGCTGTTACCAAGCAACCGTACTCTAAACAAGGGTCAAAGGTCATCTGATTTTCACATGTTTGATTTAACAAACAAAAATAATTTGACGACGCCTTTATATTCTTAAGAGAGTGTTTAAACTAAAATGTGTTGTGCATAAATTGTCTCTGGATTTTGGATGGAAGTTTGTGTATTGACGAAGTACACAGAACACAGCACTGTTTCCCGTCTTTTAGAGGAAACGTTTGCAGTGAAAAAAAAAAAAAAACACCTATGAAGCCATAACCCATTTACCCCGAGTAGCTTGGTCTAATTATATACGCACTAGTGGAAATACAGTGGTACAGTGTCGCAAATTTCAAACTTACACGAAGAAATGAAACGACTGTACCTGATTTTTACTGTCTTAATATGTGAAAAAACTGAACTAGTTCATTTTAAACAGTTTGCAGTGGTCCAAAGTTATTCCTCGCTTACTTTATGCAGTCACTGTTACCTGGCAACCAACTGTAAACAAGGGCCAAAGCTCATCTAATTTTCACATTTTTGATTTGACAAATAAAAATAATTTGACAACACATTTATATTAAGTGAACGTTTAAACAGCTGTGCATAAATTGTCTGTGGATTTCAGATGGGTCAAATGCAGGAGGAAAATTTTCTTATGGGGACAATACAATACAATACAATCACTTTATCTCTTAGTAGTAGGAGTAGTAGTTGTTTTAGTAGCAGTAGTAGTAGCAGCAGTGATAGTAGCATTTGTAGCAGCAGTAATAGCAGTAGTAATGGTGATAATAGTACTAGCAGCAGCAGTAGGTGTAGTAGTAGTAGTAGTAGCAGTAGTAGTAGTAGTAATAGTGGTAGTATCACAGCAATCCCTAAATCCTCCGTGTGCCTCTATATATATAAGAGGACAAAGCAGGATATTAGTATTGCTTACTTTAGAGGGCTGTGTCTCACTGTTCCTGTCTGCTCCTGTTTGCTCCTGTCTGCTCCTGTCTGCTCCTGTCTACTCCTCCATAATTAGATATCAGCTCATACCTCCTCCACAGGGAATATTTATGTACTAAAAACAACATACAGCATCGATATAGAGGAGGGATATATTCTGTCCACAAGCTCATATAGAATTTGTTTTGGAAGTATGCAGAGTATAGAGTAGGGCTGTGACAAGATCTCTAAATACCTGCTGCCATATTTATACTTAAAGTTACTGGAGCAGATATATTGTATAAGCAGCTCTTGAGGTCAGAATATGTCTGCTGTGTTCTGTCTGCATCTAATTATAAAGTGTTTTATTGTTGGATAATCAAGAAGTGTGCTGTTAGCATGCTAATTTTTGGGCCACTGAAAACTGTTTAAAATGAAAAGACATCCAAAATGAAAAGTGATCAAGTGATTCCCAGCCCTAACACTGAGAGTAACCTCAATGATACAAAAGCTGTCAGAAAGCTGAAAAAAATATAATCCTGTATAAAAAAAAAAAAATAACAGTAAGACGAGTAATATTCTTTAAGTCGTTATATGATCAGTGCATGGTTATTCCAAACTCATTTATTTGCCTGGTAACTTTAATGGCTTTTTAATTTCATTCTCAGCTTTTATCTTTTTAATTAAAGTGCATAATTAATGTACAAATAAATCAAATGTTACATGATTAGATTTTTGTCCTCACCAGTTCTTTTCACCTTTAATGTGCACTGGGTAACTTTTCTGGAAGAGGTTATACTCTATGTGCTCGTCTCCATGGAGATGTTATTGCTTTGTAAGGAAAGTCCCAGTTTCGCATTGAAAATTTATATGGGTGTTTTTCATTTTTTTTTTTTTTTTTTAATTCTCACTCAATGATGAGTGAGAATCAAACTCACGAGATGCTAGCTCAGACGTTGCCCGGACAAAAAAGGTCTACGTCAGGTGCTGGGGATCCAGAGCACCTTGATGAGAAATGGGCTACTGGAACAAGATGGAAATCGGTAAGATGTGAGAACAAAGCTCTGTTGGAATGCTACTTCTCCAGTGACCCGAGTCAGGATGCGGTTGAAAACTTACGGCTAAGCAACTAGTAGCTCAGTGTTCCAACGTCCACAAACAGCAACTGCTATCATAACTTGACACTGACGAGGTACAACACAAATGCTACGGCAAAGGGGAGCCAGGACACCAAGTCAGAGGGGAGTTAACATCAACTCCCCAACCAGAGATTGGGTGCAAAGCCCCAATAAATATCACAATGAACAAGGTAGCGACTAACCTGAAAGATAAGATCATGGCCTGAATGAGCACAACCCCCGACGCCAGTTACAGAGGTTACGTGAAGTACTATCTGAAAGTCTCCAAGAAGATGTGAATGAGAGTGATCCCTACCACAGCCATCACTGAAACCAATAAGCTGATATACACTTCAGCTGCTGTGATCCTAGAGATGCTTGGCTATAAGAGCTATGAGAAAAAATACCCATCATGGAAACAACAGTTAGAGGCTAAAATCAAGGCAGCACGGAGAGAAATGAGTCAACTGTGAGAGGCCCAGAAAGGTGCAATGAAAAAAACAAGTACCCAAGAGGTACAACCAGATGCCCACACCTGAAGCACTGGAAACTGTCAAACAAAGGGTCCAAGTCTTGGCCAGCCGCCTAAAGAGGTACGAGATAATGAAGCCAGATGAATAAACCGTCTGCTCGCAACGCAAACTGCGAAAGTGTACACTCAAAGGCAGGGTAATAACACCAGAGCAGACCTACCAAGGCTGGAAACTGAATGGTACTGGAAAGGCATACGGGATAAGGAGGCATCACATAACAGCGGTGCACAGTGGCTGGTGGCTCTGAGAGAAGATCACAGCAGTGTCCTTGAACAGAATCCAGTCACCATCACAGTGGCAGACATCCAGGAAAGAGTCTCAGGTATGAAAAAGTGGACTGCACCAGGCGCCGACATAATCCACGCCTACTCAATACATTCCATGAGCACCTGGCAGCACAAATGAACCAGCTGCTAAAGGTTGGAACTCACCCTCAATGGCTATTCAAAGGGCGTACAATCCTGATCCAGAAGGATCCCTCAAAGGGTACAGTCCCATCCAACTATCGGCCAATAACCGATCTCCCCACAACATGGAAGCTCATGTCAGGCGTCATCACGATTAAGATAAGTGGGCACATGGATCAATACATGAGCACAGCACAGAAGGGCATCAGCAAAGATACCAGGAGCCAAACACCAGCTCCCGGTAGACCAAACAGTCACCATGACTGCAAAACCCATCAGACCAACCTGTGCACTCTCTGGATTCATTACAAGAAAGCCTACGACTCAATGCCACACACATGGATCACTGAATGTCTGGAGCTGTGCAATATCAACATGATTGCAAACTCAATGAGGTTGTGGAAAACCACTCTTGAGGCAAGCCACTTTCACAAGTGATAATAAATGGCATATATCAAGGAGACACACTGTCCCCGCTACTGTTCTGCAATGGTCTGAACCCCCTCAGGTCAGGCTTGCATGATACTGAACTTAGCTGTATTCTAAAAGTGAGCGAGACTCACTGACCCACATCACCAGGATCTACAGCACAGACACTGGCTTTCGGGCTTGAGAAGTGTAGCTGGATGGTGACAAAAGAGGGAAGGTAGTCCACATAGAAGGGGTCTTACTCCCAGAAGGAGCCTTGAAGAGGCAACAAGGAAAGTGGCTATGGCCAAATACCTACAACGAGTAAGGCAAATCCTAAGGAGTCAGGTCAGTGACAAGACCAAGACCCGGGTAATAAACAGCTACGCCTTGACAGTAATCAGATACCCAGCAGCTTAAGGCGTGAAAGCTCCTGACCATACATGGAGGGTTCCATCCCAAATCCAGCACCCTGAGACTGTGGACTAGTGAGTGTATATGTATGTGTATCATGACTGCTACAAGTCATTTTTTGGCACTTACAAACAAAAACAAACAAAACAAACAACTACATAGTTTCATTTAAAACATTAAAAACAGGTGCAGGTGTGATTACTGTATAAATGTTTGTCACCAGATTATTAAAGTGCATTAGTGGCACCCATGTATCTAGTTTTGCATGTCCTTGAAATGTATCCCATTTTTGGAAGGCAAAATAACCGAAATCTCTTTTTTCCCATTTCAGTTCTATTGCGGCTGGTTTTGAGACGTAGACAATCATAAGATCTTGTATTAAAAGTTTCCGTATCAAAGCAACAAGCAAGTGAGATATTCAGGCAATCTATCTGCGTAGTCCCTTATAAATAAACTGTATAGTGTTCTTATCTTCTGACAGATAGCAATGGCCAACCTACTTTTTCATAGAATGAACAGTGATGGGTTTTACATTTATCATCTGTTATGAAACTAAGGCTGAGTGAAAAAGTCTATATAAAGGTTTCAAAGTAGAGTCTGAACTCTGCAAGTATATTATACCTCCACAGTCTAGTACAGAAAAAAAAAGACTGCTTGAGCAATTGCTTTTTCTGTAATTCAATGGGATACAAGAGTTCTGTTTTTTTTGTTTGTTTGTTTGTTTTTTCCATAATAAAGTGATATTTTTTTAAACTGTTATATAATTCTGAAATATGTATTTTAAAGTAGGGCCTAAAAATACAATTGACCATTTTTTCTCAAAAAAAATTATTTTATTTATTTATTTATTTTTTCTTCACTAAAAATGTTTTGCAAACTACAGAATATTGTCAAAACTAAAAAGATTGTATTGTATATTATTATATTATTTAATCCATTGGTCATTGGGGAAAATCTCACTCTTATGAGTGAGATAAACTCTTGCATTAAACATGCAGCCCAAGCATTTAATTTCAAAGCAGACAGCGATACATGGTCCTGTTCTAAATAAAAATAGATGGGGAAAATAAAAAATACATTTTCTTCCAAACAAATGATTTTGAACTTCAAATTCGATTAATGAATTAATCTTTTTTTTTGCCCAGCCCTATGTTTTGTCAAGCCAACACCCAAGATGGTGACTCTTTCAATCAATGTACCATTTAGTGTATAAAGATTTGCAGTTTGCACAGTTTTATTTGTTTCTGATCACAGACAACTGGCTGCATGGGGCAGAGTTTGAACCTCAACCTCAACTAAGACATTTACAGACATATTTTAGATATGTACCAGTACCAGAGGCTCAAATAATAGTAACACTACTTTAAAATAATATTACTCCAGTAGAAGTACAAAGTAGTGGTCCAAGAAATTATTGTAGTAAGAGTTTAAAAGTATTTGGGAAAACTACAACTCAAGTGAGAGTAGCTTTAAAAAGTTACTCAAGTAAATGTAACTGAGTAGATGTAACTGAGCACCACCTAGTACCTCTACACAGTACATATTGCAATTACGAATGAAATAAAGAGAAAAAGTGACTGTACCCAATATTTTTCTATGCCTTTGAACATTAAAAAAAAGTATCTTACCCCAGTACAGATACATTGTATAAGCAGCTCTTGAGGTCAAAATAAGTCAGCTGCGTACTGTCTGCATCTAATTAGAAAGCGTTTCATTGTCCGGTAATCAGGAAGTGCACGGTTAGCATGCTAGCTGTTAGCTTAACCATGATGGCAAGGCTCACCTCTGAGATTTGTGGAAAGCACTTATAAATTCATCACGGTGAAGAATTAGGATGCTCTGAAAGCATAAGGTAAGTGAGGAATAACTTTGGATGACTGCAAACTGTTTAAAATGAACTAGTTCTGTTTTTCACATTTTTAGGACAGTGAAAGTCAGATACAGCACCTTTAGTGGGTGAATTTTGACCAGATCGTCTCATAAAAACTATGTATTTTCCCCAACAATAAATCTACACTACCTTAAATGGCCGTGTAGTGGACAGTTCAGCACCATGGACAGCTCCGACTACAGATTTCACTTTCACAACACCAAACCCACTAGTATGGCCTTTTACTGTAAAGTGCGGACAATCTGAGGGCTAAAATGATCACGTTTCTCTCTCCAATCCTCTCCCTCCCTCTTTCTGTAACTCTCACTCTGCAACTCTTTCCTCCCTCTCTCCCATCGTGTCTTTCTCTCTCTCACCCTCTCTCTCTAGCTCCCTCTTCCCTCTATTCTTTTTCTGTCCATCTCTCCTTTTTCTCTCCCATCGTTTCTCTTCCTCCCTTTCTCTGCAACTCTCTCGTTGTAGCACGCTCCTCCCTCTCTCCCATCTTCTCTTTCTCTCTCTCTCTGTAAGTCTCTTCTCCCTCTCCCCCTACCTTATTTTTGCCTGTCCCTTTCTCCCTTTTCTCTCCCATCGTTTCTTTCTCTCTCTCTCCCCCTCTCTCCTCTCTCCCATCATGCCTTTCTCTCACCCTCTATCTATAACTCTCTCTTCCCTCTATTCTTTTGTCTCTCCTTTCCCTCTTCCTCCCTCTCTCTGTAACTCTCTCCTCCCTCTCTACCATCTTCTCTGTCTCTCTCTCACCCTCTCTCTGCAAGTCTTTCCTCCCTCTACCCTTCCCTTCTTTTTCTGTCCCTCTCTCCTTTCTCTCTCCCTCCTTCTCTACCTTCTCTTCCTTTTTTGTCCTTCTTTCCTTTCCCTCCCATCATTTCTTTCTCACTCTTTCTCCCTCTCTCTGTAACTCTTTCTTTGTAACTCTCTCCTCACTTTTGGACTTTAGTGCCAAATTATGTACATTTTGACATAATCTGGCCAAAAGTCCAAAAGTGGGGAGAGACTTACAAGAGGAAAAAGGAAGAGGAGCCTAAGTATGACTCAAATGAAAACAAAACACAATGATTACACAATGAAACATGTTTTAAAGTCTAAGGGTTTGATCATATTTGGTGTGAGGCCCCATTTTGTTGTTGAACCTCGGTTGTTGTTGTGTGGTCAAACCTTGTAAAAGCCAGGTCTTGAAAGCTAAGCAAGACTTGGGAGACTGCTGGAAATAATCGGTGCCTTAGCGGGGTAGCAGTGGCTTACTACAAACTGTTGTTGTGTCCTTAGGCAAGACACTTACCCCACATTGCCAAGTCTGAAAGTGGCATGAGTGATTGGTGGTGGTGGTTGGAGGGGCCAATGCCGTTGCTTGATACGATGAAATGCCGCTGTGAGGAGACGGGGACTACCAGTTCTGTAATTATGAACAAGTCAATGGGCTTGTTCTATAATTAAGCTGTTTTATGTCAATATTGCAGTTTACAATGAACAAAATGTAATGATCAATGTGATATTTTAAAACGAATACCCACAGAAAAAAATCTAAATATATATCCTCTCTAAGTGCAATGCATTTTCCGGCACAATATTCTCGTTTTGCACTCTTCCACTCCTGTACTCCCAGCGCTACAGAAATCCTCCACTATAGCAGCAGTCTGAAATGGGCAGAACAGAGCAAAGGACTGGCTTTGGAGCGCGTTCTGGTTTTTTTCCCCACTTATCTGTGCGTCGATAAGCCACACTGGGCCTTATCTGAGAGCCGGGACGACCGGGCACGTAGTCCTGGAGGCGTTGAAGTGAATTGGATTTGGGCACAGCGCAGATGGAGGCTCGCGCTCCTCTGTACAAGCTCCCAGTCATTTCTACTATCGTCTGCGTGCAGTGTTCACGCAGGCTACATCAGTTTAGGGGTGTTAACTCTTTGGTTGTGACTTAAAGTGATATTAGTGGACCTTGGTGATCAGCTACTTGACTGTATGCAAAGGAGCCCGAAATGCAGTCAATATTAAGTTATGTTCAGGAGTCTAACCCACAACCTCCTTATTGAGAGGAGGATGTTTTCCCTGTGCCACTGTAACACAGGGAAAACATGCACACTCTGCTCAGAGAGATCAGGATTCTAACCCACAACCTCCTTACTGAGAGGAGGAGACAGGATAACCACTCTGCCACAATAACACAGGACATAATTTTCATCTTCTATCATGGTTTAAATGTTGTATTCAATTTTTGTATTCATTGCAAATCCGCGTGCCAAATTTAACTGTCAACTCACAAAAACTGACACTCAAAAACACTATTAAAAGTTGTGGCAAACTTAAAAATAAAAGTAATCTTTTTAAAATCTTTTTCAAACTGTTTTACATCAAATTCTTTCCCCAAATGTCAGCAAAATGGAAGAGATTCTGATGAAACACAAAGTTAATCTCTCCCAAGTCCTGCTG